>JAYMFT010089300.1:0-14072 GCA_038088735.1 Panulirus argus | reverse complement strand
TATATATATATATATATATATATATATATATATATATATATATCCTCTCCACCGCGTGATATATTTTGTCACTACAGGTGTATGCAGGCAACACGATCTTTGGCACACGTCTACTGTCGGTTCTGTTTTTTTGTTTTGTTTATGTGTTGGGAGTGTTACTGTATTGGACGCCGAGGCGCTTGTCGCCTGTCACCTCCCTGCAGCTAATTATATTATATTTTGCATATTACGATATTTGTATTTCGGTTCTCTGACTCCCAAAACTTTTGCTGCTTTTGCTATTCATAGTTAAAACTATATGTACTAATTTTACCATTGTTTTAATGCTGCAGCTTCTTAAAGTAACGCTTTAGGTACTGCTTCTGACTAAGTAATATTGATAAAGCTACATTTATCTATCACTTACTTTTAAAAAAAGATACCGTATTCCTGTGGCTGGATGATTGGAATAAGAGCCATCAGAGGCCGAGCGTGCCTTGTGCACTGTACAGATTTCTTCGTCTTTAATTTCATTAAGGAAAATCAAAAGTTGATTCGAACCCTGGCTCACTCTGTGACTCCAGCTCATGAAAAGTTTCTCCTCACATCAACCAAGTCCACTGCGACTCGTTAGCGTTCTGTCTGCTCCTTCTTCCCGATCTGTACTAAAGATATTCTTTATTTCTAACCATTTTGCTAACCATCACTGCCTTTGCACGATCTTGAAACATGATTTCTCTGTTGCCTTTGTTTTGGTTATCTTAATTTATGTATTATATATATTGTATTCTTTCTGGTGATTTTTATTTCTACTAAAACATTAACGGTGGCATGAACAAGTACAGTATGGTTTTAGAATGTCCTCCGGTACCGGCTGAGAGCGAGGGAACGTATTTCAGCTTCCACCATCACTTGAAACGTGACCAGGATGTTATATATCGTTCCTGTCCTTCTGTACCTCAACCCTTCATCCTGGATATTAACCTTGAATTCCCTTTCAGACCAGAGGCAGAGTGGCAGGATCTGTATCAATTCACGTGACGCAATACCACATGTTAAGCACAGTAGACAAACTCATATCTTGTTTACACTCGTAATGATTGTGTTCATGTTAAGATTAAGTGGAATGTTTTAAGCTGCTGGACGTGAGTGCATGTTTAGCGTTTCGAGTACGACGGTACAGCTCTTGACCACGACGGTACGACTGGTCTTAGCGTCAGGTCAGGAAATATCATGCCATCATACCCAAGGGGTAAATCCGTCGGGTTGTTTTCAAGGGGTCTCACAGTCGTGGTCAAGTTTGGCGTTCATCCTGGTGTACATGCATGGGTCAGTTGCAGGAAATGAGGGACAGTCGGCATCTTGCTCTTCATGCTTGCAGATGCACGAGTCTTCCCTGCTTTGGTTTAGCAGTACCTGCTGTTCACCCCATCTGGCGCTTGTGTGCTGCGCAAGGCTAAAACTCTGTACTTTGTATTCCTTCCCCATCCCCTTAAAGAATGCTGAATGTCTCATACTATAAATGCTCATTTGGCTTGCAGGTACTTTGTCCGAGTACTTTTAAGAAATGCATCTTACACCCTCCTCTTTTTTTTTTTTTTCAGGGCCTTTTCATTTCAATTTTCAGAATATTTTCCCTCCTCCCATTATAAGGTCCTCTCTCGATGCATTATTTATCTTCCATTCGAAGAATCTTCTTGTTTGCCTTTTTGAAATGTTCTCTTGCATTATGGTTCGTGTGTGCCTCTGGCTTGCTGGTATGTCTCGTGCCAAGTGCTTCTTGATGCAGGAAACGTCAGTGTTAATGATCATCGCTTTTTCTCTCTCTTCCCTCCTCCTGCTCCTGCTACTCCTCCCGTCCTGCCTGCCTGCGCGCGTGTGTGCTCCCCCTCACCCCCTCGCCAGCAGCAGGAACCCCGCTCGCCAACCTTGTCCCGGCCGTTCTCGCTGATCTTCCCCAAGGTGAGTCGCCTCCCACTTCGTTCACCCCCACACCTTCGAACCGATACCTCACCCTCGTCTCAGCCCACGCTGTGCTCCTAGGGTTATTTCACCACTGTGGCTTAGCACTCTCTGTGGTCCGTCTCAACCTCACGAACACGGTGGCACGATCACAGGGTATATGAAGTCCTGGCCTTTTGGGCTAACCTTTGAGGGTCAGGTCAAAGTCCAGGTCATCATATACCCAAGGGTCGTTCAGTCGTGCTCAAAGGGCTACGATAAGATCACGAAGGGTAGTGAGAGCCAAGTCCTCTAGAGCACGTACGCTTGTGTGTTGTGATCAAGTCCTTGACTGGACTGGCCATATGTATGAGTGTGATACTTTTGCTTCGTAAAGGAAGAGCAATGGTCCCCCTGGTGTGGTAGCTATGATCCAGCGTCAGTTTTGTCATGTGCTGTGTTGCGGTAATCCCTTCGTCTGAAGGCATGAAATCTCTTCTTACACTCACGGTCTCTCACGATTATACGTATCTTCATCCTCGTGTAACAGATCGATCTCATGTGTTTTGTGATATTGTGTGACTGTGAAATCCACGTTTACATTATGGTATGCAGTCCTGTTATGCAGCGTGATGTGAAAGTTGGTTTACCAAGTTAGTGCGACGCGGAACACTGTCTAGATGCATGGTATGCTGTCATATCTGTCTAGATGCATGGTATGCTGTCTTGTTCTGTCTAGGTATGACGAAAGATCTTTCCCTTAAGGCCTGGTATGCTCTCTTGTTATGATTAGTAATACATGTACTGCATTACCTTGGTATGATACAGGATCTTGTCTAAAGACCTGATATATGTCATTCTGTAGTATGTAGAGATATGATATACAGCTCACGAAAAGATTTTAAGCCCATGTTTCATCGCAGTAATTCAGTGGTATATAAAAAGATGTTTTTTTTTTTCTTTTTTGCAAAGATTTTGAATTTACGTTTTCTTCCGTCTTTTCCTATAAGACTGGTGAAAACGGGGGATTCATAATGTAACTCCATATGAAGATCTGTTTTGATATACTTATTTGCATGACGAGAAATCTCTTAGTTTGTTTGTCATGAAGATATCTTGAGCTCTCCCGAGACCCCATAAGTAGATCTATTGCAGGATCCATTTTTCGAAGGTAATAACTGTGCTGAATGTTTATATTTTGGCCTCTCCACACTGATGATCATCTGTTTCAGTTTCAGTCCTTCATGTTGCCTGTGAATCTTTAATGGTCAATCTAAACTACTCCATCATAGCCGTGCTAAAACCAGTCCATTATTCCCGTATATAGAAAGTATTCTAAACTCCCTCCCGTTTTCTATTAAAAAAACATTTGGCACCACCCCAATTTTCTTTTAAAAAAAACTGCAATAAACACCCCATATTTTTTTTCTTAATCTGTAAGGAAGACTACTTTAAACACCCCCCCCCCTTCCCCCCTCATATTTTCCACCTGGTCATGTGAGGTCTTTTCAGTGTAGGAAGATGTGTTGTTGTGAGCACAACAAAAATCCCTCGCCAGTCTGGCCTTGCCCTGGCCTACAGGTTATGCCGTAGCCCGTCCACGCTAACACGTCTCTCCGTCTCTCTCTCCCCCTCCCCTATGATTCCAGGGGTCTCACTCCCCCAGGTCTCCCATGTCGCCGAGATACTCCTCATTGACGTCACGTGGGGTAAGTCTGTAGATCCCCCCTCCCCCCCCAACCATCGGAATGTTTACACACTTGACTTGGGGGACTCGTTTTGCCCTTGTATACTAATTATTATTATTTCTATGACATTTACTTATTATTTATTTATTCATCTATTCATTTCTCTTGCTCGCTTGTGTTCCTATGAGCAATATTTTGAGTCGTGTTTCCCGTTGGGTCTCTTTTGGTGTTTTTGAGTGAGTCGTATCTAGTGCCTGTATACTGACAATGTGGGATTTTAGATTTGGATGAACGTTCCTGAGACTGTTGTGATTTTAATGTGTCGATCACACTCCAAGCAGACGAGAGAGAGAGAGGGAGTATTTCAGATCCTAACACCTTTCCAACGAGGGATATAACTTGATTAAATCCTCTTTATCAAAAGTTATGTGGCTGCTCACACGTGTTTATAAGGCAAGTTTGTAAACTGTTGATATCATAACACAGCTATATGGCCTTAGCTCTTATATTTTACGTCACTCACAGATAAACATATAAAGGCTAGTAGTTTGGAAGGGTTGACCTAAGTATATATACATACATACATCTATACATATGCATACATATCTTCACATACGTATGTATGTATTTTTTTTAAACTGGAATCCATAGAAAAATCTGTTGATGTGCAAGTGAGTTAACGGTACAGTTGCCAAATGATTGATCCCTATCTTGCACAACATGGGTTACTAACGATGTGAAAACTTCCTCATAAACCTTTAACTTCTTGAGCACGAAGGTGTACGGTTCTTGAGCACTGCATTTACTACCCGTCATACATGGGGGTCGTACGAGTCGTGCTGAAGAAGGTGAGAGCAGCTACGGACTACCCTCACCCCCCTCTGAGTCTTGACTCCCTACTGCATGTGAACCTTGTCGATACTTGACCTTTATCGTCATATTCGTAAGCGATGTGTGCAAGAATGAGGTAAGTGGCAACTTCACGTATGGTTATTGTGCGAGTTGCCCCATTGTAAATATTCGTGTGTGTGTGTGTGTGTGTTTTTCTCCCCCCCCCCTTCCTGCACGTGGTGAGGTGTCGTTTGATATTGTTGATATTATGATCTGTATATTTCGTGAAATATATGTATACATTATGATGATGGGATTATTCCTATCAAATAAGGAGAGGCTTTAATATTTTTCAAAAGGGTTTGGGTTATGGGTCCCTCTGAGTATCTAGTACCTGTTTAGCTGTACTGTTATGACTGTTTAACGGTGCCGTTATGGGTCTCTGTTGCGCCTCTGATTTTTTCACCTTCCAAAACTTTCCTTTGAGTAAAGCGACTCGTGTGGCTGTTCCTGCCTTTAACTTTCCCCCCCCCCCTTTTGGCCAGAAGATAAAGATGCCTCATTAACCCTTCATTTTGACCCAGTGAGCACGACGGTGCGACGCTTGGGTACACGTTGCCCTGCCCTTGGACTGGACCCGTACCCGGGGGGGGGGGGTCGTGCCTTCGTGCCCAGGCTGCTCTGAACCCGTTGGCGGTAAGGACGTAAACAGGAAAATCTGTGTCTTTGATGCTCAGCTCACCCACGCGGATATTGAAAGTCTCGAGTCCATCAAATGCATCTCTCTGTAGATATCTAAAAAACGTAGGAGGTTAAAGAATTTGATATCAACAGATTTATTAGCTTGAGCTTCGCGGAAACGAGAAATTAGAATTGACTTATCGTCTTTGACTGCCCTCACAGCGAGAGGTGAATTGATCAATAATAAGTGAATAAGCGGGTTGTGCTTCCCTGATGGCAAGGAGTTAACTAAACGTAGGGGAAGGGTCAGATCTGCTCCGATACGCCTTCCGAGCGTAAGGGCATGTCGGAGGAGAGGGTTGGGGGTCTTATCCTACGCCTCAGACGCATTTCACCGACGCAGGTAGAGTTTTAATGGATGCAGGAAACGACACGCATTAAGACGGGTGTTTGTTGTATGGGGAATTGATAGAGAAAGACGGGGGTGACTGTGTGAGTGGTGAGAAAGGAAGGGAGAGAGAAAGAAGAGAGGCAGGAGAGACGGATTCTGT
The DNA here is from genome assembly GCA_038088735.1 of Panulirus argus. Lineage (NCBI taxonomy): Eukaryota > Metazoa > Arthropoda > Malacostraca > Decapoda > Palinuridae > Panulirus > Panulirus argus. The sequence goes on along the minus strand of JAYMFT010089300.1, from coordinate 8,401 downwards.
AGACAGACGGGCAGGGAAGGAGGGAGGGAGTCGAATAGACAGAAAAAAAAGTGGGAGGAAGAGATTTGGACAGACATTGGCTTGGGAGGGGGGGGGGAGGGTACGACTGTACCATGGCTTCTAACGGCGTTACATTTTCGCCTCGGATCATCTTGTAGAACGTATCAGGAGGGTGGTCCAGGGTGCCGCGCAGGGCAGCAGTCCGTCATGGCGTGGCGTGAACAATCCCACTGAAAACTACACCAAGAACGTCTTCTACCCACAGCAAGCTTTACCACTTCAATATAAAAAGTCCCCCTACGCTCACCAACGCTTTCGTTACCCATGTCAATTTCCACCACCACATCTACAGCTTCTTCCACCTCCCTACTATCAACTCTCGCATCCCACCAGCAGCTTCTGTTACCCACGTCAGCAACCTCTGCCGTCCCCCACAATCAGCAGTGCCTACATCAACCTCTGTCACCCACACAAACAGACTCCAGTACCCGCGTCAACCTCCATCGCTTGAACCAGCAACAAACAGCACCCACATCAACCACCACCACCACCACCTACGCCAACAACCACCATCACCATCATCCACATCAACCCCCCGACCACCCACATCAACAACCACCTCCTCCAATCCACCTTCGTCTCATCGCGGGCTCCAACAAGCGTTGCGTCACCCACATCAAAGAAGGCCACGGGAGATGGTGCCTTGAGGAGGAGGAGGTTGACATAAAGAAGAGAAAAAAAAAGAAGATCCACTTATTTCTCCATCTTCCACTTCCCTCCATAACGAATTATCCAGTGCAGACCCACGACCTGAAGTCCCTCTGTGTACACCGAGACCCCCGCCCCTGTGCTCGGTACGACGCGCCCCAGAATATGAATTCGGTGCGCTTCTTAAAAGGGGGGGAGGGGGGGGGTCGGTCTCGGTAATCGGGGTTTGACAGGTAGCTGGCACCCTCAGCCGGCCGAATGACGTCAAAGGTCACGTGACCCCTCGTGAAAATTTATCCCCTGCGCAACACCTGAGACCATGGAACGGACGGCCCTTTAAATCTCAGCCTTCTGCGGTATCTGCTCGCCTCTTGAGCACACTGGGGGGAGGGGGGGGGTTACGCATGGCCCTTGGGGGATCATGGCCTCGCCTTCTGACCTGATCCACAAAGGCTGAGGTTCAGAAAAGGGCTATAGGACATCGTTCCCCAAAAGACTGAGGTTCAGACGGCCAGGCCATCGTGCTCTAATGACTGAGGTTCAGAAGGCTAGGACATCGAACCCTAAAGGACTGAGGTTCAGAAGGCTAGGACATCGAACCCTACAAGGCTGAAGTTCAGAGAACTAAGCCATCGTACCCTAAAGGCTGAGGTTCATAAGGGTAGGCCATCGAACCTTAAAAGACTTAGGTTCAGAAGCCGAGGCCATCGAACCCTAGGTTCGTACCGTCTTGCTCAGGGTGGGTTGGGGGTTCAACGCCCAGGCTGCAATAACATTCTCGAACGTAATCATCAAGCAGGGCAGGAGTGTGCCGGCGGCGCAAATAGCCCAGGAAACTCGAGTGGGAGCCAAGGTAAACTCGGGCGGAGGGAGCGACACGCCGTCTGACACAACGCCGGAGCTCCACGCCCGTCGCGTCCGTCTCAACCCGTACACGACGGGGCACACGACGAACACACACACCCCTCCCCCCTCCTCCTCCCCGAGGACGACAGTACACCGTCTTCAGGTGTGATAGGCCGGCCGACCTCCTCCTCCTCCTCCTCCGCCGCCGTCGCCGCCCACCTGACCCTCAGGACACAGGTTATCTGTCGTACCCGAGGGCCTTTACCTACGTGCTCAAGGACCGTAGTACCGTCGTGCTCAAGTCTGAATACATCCGACATTTCTACGTCATATTCAAATCAGATAAGAGACAGTCGATAAAGACCCACAACCCCCGGCCGGATCATGTCCTCCCTCAACACCGTCTCATGGAGACCTCCTCCTGGGACCGAATGGCTGGGCTCGGGAACTGTTTGTGTGCTGCCAGACTGAGAGCCACCCCACTCCCTCCCCCCCACCCACCCTCACTCCCCTCCCTTCCCTCCCCTCCCTCCCTACCCTCCCCGACGGCTATTCTGGGAGGTGAACTCTCCCAAGATAAAGTCAAGTTGGGCGGAAGACATGGCGAAATGGTTGCGGCAAAGGTAAATCATGAGTTTCGAGAATCTTTTTCATTTTCCTCTTTTTTTTTTTCTCTCTCTCTCTCTCTCTCTCTCTTACGTGGGTAAAGTACCTAAAATCAGTCCGCCGTTACGTATATCACTGGAGAGCCCGTCTGGGTGTTTCGCGAGGGCGTTTGGCGCAAGAGTTTTGGTCACACGGGGGAGGGAGCTCCCCTGTAGTCAGAAATGGGTCGGGGGGATTTCCCTTGGGAGTTTCCGCGTTTTAGTCTCGATTTTTTTTCTTTCTTTTTTTTTTCCAAGTTTCTGATCTTCGTATCGTGTGGCGTATGTCAAACCCGCCGTACGCAGCGATCGTTGGTTGGGTAAAGGGCGGAACGCTCCAGGGTTTGAAGGAAGGCGGGCGGTTTAATTAACGGTTTAATTAACGGTTTAGCATCCTCTTTCGCCACCCTACGTGCCATGGCGCGGGCAAGAAAGTACAGACGCCCGAGGGACGTAAGCGCATAGAGTTACATAAATGTAGGGGAATATGAGGCAAGTTACAGAGGTGGGCCCGAGGAGGGTAAGGTTACGGAAGTGGGTTGAGCTTGGTTCGCATGGGAGAGGGTGTAGTGGCCGAGGGATCAGGGCAGACTGCAGAAGACTGTGTGTTGGACACTTAACGTTTAAGAAAAAAAGTACTAGTGTGACACCGCCTTTAGACTCTAAAAAGGTCAGCGGGCTACGGAGCCCCTCGTCCCCCAAAATAAAACCTTGATGCAGTGAGTAGGTTCCATCTAGAGTTTTAGTATGCTAGGAAGGTCTCTAGAACCCAGTATCTTTTTCGCCGGACGTAATAGTAGTAGAGTTACTCCCCTATCTTGGGATTCCCTCCCTTCCTTGTGATACAAGGCAAGTGTGTGTGTGTGTGTGTGTATATGTGTGTGTGTGTGTGTGTGGTCAGCAGTGTGTCGGGAGCGATCACCACCACCACACGCACCTGCAGGGGAACCATCACAAAGCCTCGGGGGCAGAGCCCACACCCCGGAGGCTGCTGCCAGCTCTCGGGGAGTGAGGGGGACACTCTCTCTCTCTCTCTCTCTCTCTCTCTCTCTCTACATAGTCTGGAAGTCGTCTACTTGGACGGGAACTTTTATCCTCAGTACGGCAAAGACACTTCCAATCGGAGATTTTTTTTTAACATATCGACGCCAAGGCTTCGGCCGGGTATATTAGACGACACGAGCTCACGAAACACCGTCTCGCTGCTGTAGCCATCCACCTACCGCTTTCCCCCTGCGCACCGTAATCGAGTGTTTCTCAAAATCAAGGTTACAACCTACCCCCCTTAAAGCTCTGCAGACACATCGAAAGGTTAATTCCAACGAAATTCTCTGGCTCAGGAGGCGAATTTCTCCACGAGCACGAGATGCAAAATAGAACAGGACGTCTATTTCAGTTCCTGCTGGACCTGGGTGGGTGGACGGAGCACGCTGATGGGGTACGTAGTAAACTAAACTTCTTGGCAGAATTAGCATGACTCGGTCAGTCTCTGAGGCCATGGGTGAGCACGGAGGGAGTACAGAACTGGATGGTACAGCCATCCTAGGAACAGCCCGTGGAGCGGCGTACTGAAGGGTAGTGTTTTAGTCGCTCCGGTCCTCATGACATGGGAAGGAGGGGGAGGAGGCTGCTGCTGTTCCCTTCAGACAACTCGTGCCGCAGACATCATGAGGTAGGTGGGGGTCGTCGTCCCCTCACAAGGTCGTGCCTATGACGTCCATGAGTGCGAAAATATCAAGAGGGTTGAGGGTGGGAGGGAGGGGGTTTAGAGGGGGGATGGGTGCTGCTGAGGGCAGAGGGAGGGAGGGAGTGAGGGACCTAGGGGTAAGTAACAGGAGGATGTGGTCCAGTAGTCTCGAGGGCCAACACCTTGACCAAGACTAAAGTCTTGAGTGTTAAATGGAACATTATTACGGTAAGGCCAGGGTGGAAGGCCGTAGATGGTACTGAAGAAACATAGGGAAAGGCCGTGTGCCTGACTGCCGGGGAACGGACCCATAGGAAGGCTGGCATCGGGAGAAGGAAGAAGGGGGAGGCGGCTGGAGGCCCGGCGAGACACCCAGGAGCCAGGGCGCACCTCGCCCAGCCAACGCCGGGGGCAAGGCACGTTTGGGGACCCCTGGGTTTTATACGACCGCGAAAGGTTAAAGGGACGTTCGGACTCACGTTGTAGAGCCATGCACACACATGGGTGTATCTGGGTGAGTGTGGCAGGTGTGGGGTGTCTCCAACGGCTCTAGAAGTCTATAGTTCATCATACATGTGGAACCTACATACCTGCGCGACACACCTAGAGTCGAGAGAGATGATTCCACTTCATATGCACACCTGAACCGTCCTCACACATGCACCACACACACACACATGCCCACCTGTCACAAACTATGGTACCCTGACGCGATATTGCTATCCGTTAACTTCTGTTCTGCCGAGGCAGCACGGAAACGCCCCTTCACTCATCGGGTGTCACGTACAGAGACAGGTACGCACCGAAAGAACCACCTGGGGATTTTATGATTACAGCCTCAGGTGAATCATGACTCGAGTTCCCTTCTCCAGCTTCCACTGGTGCGCCATTTTCATGCTATTCTGCTGCCTGTTTATTCTCGACTTTACTCTCGTGGTTCGTCCATGCCCAATGCCTGCCTGCTCATTACCTCTTCGAGCAGCGTCCTGAGGGACGTAGTGCGATCATCTGACGTAACTTTAGTTCACCTCCACAACGATCTGTATTCATGCCTGAAGGGGACGATGTAGTGGGTGAACTGAATGGATCTTATGGACGACGACTGGAAGTATGACCACCAAGGGGACTTCCGCCAGGGCAGGCACCATAAGAGGAACGACCAGGCACTGGCACTACCCGAAGGAGGATCATCAGAAGAGGGAAGACCAGATAGAGGGAATTGATTATTCGAAAAGTGAAGGAAACGACCAGAGACGGTCATCCACTATCAGCAGCACAAGGAGGAGGATCGCCTGGAGCCGCACGACCAGCAAGGTAGACCTCAGGGCAGGGCGGACTCGGCATACGACCAGGAGGGAAGGATGGGTCTCCGCTCCGCCACACCCTGATCCACCGTGCCTGAGGGGAGACTTGAGCCTTTCTGGAGATTACTGGGAACACGACCATGGTCACTGCCAAGCCCCATTGCCGGTATCAAAACCACAGCTGTCACCGCTGCTGACGAAGCTGTCTCTTGCAGTGCCACAACCATCACCGCTGCTGGAGCCGTTCACCAGCAGTGCCACAACCATCACCACCCGCCACAGAGCGAGTCGTCAGCGGCAGTGGCCCCCAGGTGCCATGGCAAACCGCCTGTACTTGTGTCTCCCGGAAGTGGGTTAGAGTGCCAGGCAGTAAAGATTTTGTCTTGCGTTAATCAAGGTGGCCGTGATCAGCGGCCGCCCACAACAGGGCATCATACACCCTTCTGCAGTACACACGCCATCCACAGTACAGCATTAATAGACCGTACCCTCGTACTCCCGGGGGCTCTGTCGTCTAATGTTGCCATCGCCTCATCGACGACGAAGGACGAGGGAGGAGGAGGAGCACGGCCACTCCCCTCCCTCCCTCCCTCCCTCCCTCCCCCCACCCCTCCGTACCTCCTCTATTTTGATAGCATTACGGGTGCAGCCAGAATAGCCCGTCCTCTACGGGCACCTGTTCCGGGCCTGCGAGGTGTTTTATCTTGCTCTGGCGCTGATGGCACCTCAACGACACAACCCCGGGCTAAAGTGCTTGATACGGCTGGGTTATATATTGGTGGTGAGGGTGGGGGTGTGGGGGAAACTGGGAGGGTAAGACTGGTGATTGATGGGAGGGGTTGTGTGTGTGTGTGTGTGGTTGGATGGTTTGGAAGTTATCAAGCGTCGTGGTTGTGAGATGGTTATGATTTTGTTGGGGTTGTAAGTGCGGGTATTGGTTTTTGGTTGTGGGTTGGACTTGATAATGGGTGGAGTGGTTAATGGCTGGTTGTGCTTGTGCGGTGTGACGGTGGTTGTATTTGGCGAAATGGTGGTTGTATTTGTAGGTGAATCGGGTAGCTTTCGTTGTAGGTAGGTGGTAGATGTGGGTGCAGGTAGTGTGGTTGTGGTTGTGATTAGGGTAGTAGTTGTGGTTACAGGTACGGCTATATACATAATGTCTTATACCACAACGGCGCATTTCCTGAGTACGAGTGGCCAACTTCGGTAACACAGTGCAGGAGCCTTTCAAATGGCCCTTAAAAGGGTAAAAAAGCCAGGCCATCGTATCCAAGGGTCGTACAGTCCATCTTTAAGGTTTTAAGATCACGTCGCGATGGGGTCGTAAGCCGAGACCGGACGGTTTGTTTACCTCAACAGAAAACGGTGTATTCTTTCAACGGCCGATCACAAGATACCACGGCAGACTCTCGTCTTACGTATCTCTAATATACATCTTATTTTTGTCTTGAGGTTCGGTATATATATATATATATATATATATATATATATATCCTAGGACCACTTTTTAAGAGTCTTAGTGTTACCCAGACTAATTTCCAGAGGATTTTGCAGACCATTTAAGGGAAGGGAAGCCATGACGTGACATGCGACACCCTAGGTGTAAAGGGAAGGGACGCTATCTTGTAACAGGTGGCACTCAAGATGTCAGGGAAAGGACGCTGTGTTGTGACAGGTGGCACACAAGATGTCAGGGAAAGGACGCTATGTTGTGACAGGTGGCACCCAAGATGTCAGGAAAGGGACACTATGTTGCGACAGTTGGCATCTAAGATGTCAGGGAAGGGACGCTATGTTGTGACAGGTGGCATCCAAGATATAACGGAAAGGACGCTATGTTGTGACAGGTGGCACCCAAGATGTAACGGAAAGGACGCTTATGTTGCGACAGATTTAATCAGATGTGGTCATGCAACTTGGAGAACATCTTATCATTATCTTCCTCAAAGGAGAGAGAAAGAAACCCTACTGTAGAAAATTTCCTGAAACTCAAATATAAACATTTTATCTCCAGCGGTGTGAGTGAGCTGGCACCACCGCCACTGCAGAGAGTAAATGGTGTCCCTGGGAGCCGTGGCCTCTGTCGCCGTGCAACCGTAAGGTTACCGTACAGTGTGTGTGCGTGTTTAACGGTGCGAACGGTCCTTTGTGAGGGATGGTCTCCAAGCGCTGAGAAACATGTAAGATATATTGTTCCCAGGACTGCCTTAATGCCAGGCGCTGGGCCGGCCCGCGGGACTTTCCCTCCCCGGCTAACGCTGCCGTCTCGTTGTCATTCTTTTACTTTTTTTTTTTTTTGTTCCACGCAACAACGGAGTCGTGAGTGGTAGGTCATCCAGACGCTTGTTATAGGGTTCATGATGATATTGTGTCTTTTTATGACTTGATCTTTGTAAATTAGGGTCAAAGAATAAGCCCTTCGTACCCTAAGGGTCGCACTGTTGTGCTGGTACGGTACCACTGTCTTCAAGGGATCGTACCGTCGTGGCCACGTTGTTGTACCGTCGTGCTTAAACGGCTGTACCGTTGTTTATTCCGCCCGTTGTTCATGTGGATAATATTTCTTCTAATGAGTTGGCAGGTGGGTGGTGGTGGTGGTGGGCGGCACCCGTGGGTTGGGGTGGGGTGATGGTGTTGGTGGGCGGCACCCGTGGGACGACTGCTGTACTTCCCGCCGTGTTCCGGGGAGGGGCGCGCGCCAACCCACCCACCCACCCCCCACGCCTCGTGTTTTTGTTTACATCCTGCGTTCAGGCGTGTTTATTTGCTCTCTCGGCTGATTTTTACACCGCCCTCTTCCTTCGCGCCAGTTGGTGTCGGGCTTTTACAAGCGCGAGACAGCAAGCGTAGTCTCTAAAACCGGTAAATCGACGGTGTAGTGTGAAGATAAGTTTACGCTTTTAGAATTTCTTTTCTTTTTTTTTACGCGTGTTATGCGGGGTCGTAGGAGGGGCGTGGGCGGTGATGTGGGTAGATGTTTACAGTGGGTGTTGACGGGGGATAGCCCCCCCCCACCCCCTGGCGCACGGCCACGCATAAGCTTCCTGGCTTTCCCCCTCCATCAGCATACGTGAGCTGCGTATATACATATCAGCTCCAGGGACAATCTAATCATTTCTTCTGCCTTCTGAAGAAATTGACACACACACACACACACACACACACATATATATATATATATATATATATATATATATATATATATATATATA
>JAYMFT010089289.1:0-14072 GCA_038088735.1 Panulirus argus | reverse complement strand
CCCAATCTGAGCCTTCGAGGAGGATGAGCACTCCCTGCCTGGCTCCTTCTTCTGTTTCCCTTTTTAGAAATTGAAAAATACAAGAAGGGGAGGGTTTCCAGCCCCCCGCTCCCGCCCCTTTTAGTCGCCTTCTACGCGTGTGCGTGTGTGTGTGCGTGTGTGTGCGTGTTTTTTTTTTTCTTCATCTGATCTGCTTCCTGGTGCTACCTCGTTAATGTAGGACATGGTGATCACGTATGAAAAAATCTATAAGAAGTAGCGATAAAGTGAGGATGATGAGATGAAGTGAGTATTTTGAAGGACTGTTAAATGTGTTTGATTATTGAGTGGCAGATGTTGGGTGTTTTGATCAGGATGGTATACGAAGTGAGAGAGTCATTGAGAATGGTTTGGTGATGACAGAAGTGGTGGTGAAAGCCTTGGGGAAGATAAAATGTGGCAAGGCGGCTGGAGTAGATGGTAGTGCTGTTGAATTTATTATGAAAGGGGAGGGGGTGACTGGCTGGTAAAGATGTTCAATGTATGTATAGATCATAGTGAGGTGTCTGAGGATTGGCAGAATGCATGTTTAGTCCCACTGTATAAAGGCAAGGGGGATAAAACTACAGAGAAATAAATTTGTTGAGTTTACTTGGAAAATTGGATGGGAGGGTATTGATTGAGAGGGTGAAGGCATGTACAGGGCATCAGATTGGGGAGGAGTAGTGTGGTTTTAGAAGAGGTAAAGGATGTGTGGGTCAGGTGTTTGCTTTAAAGAATGTGTGTGAGAAATACTTAGAAAAACAGATGAATATGTATGTGGCACATATGGATCTGGAGAAGGCATATGATAGGGTTAACAGAGAGGCTTTGTGGAAGGTCTTAAAAATGTAAGGTGTGAGACGTAAGCTGCTAGAAACAGTGATAAGTTTTTATCAAGGGTGTAAGGCATGTGTGCGAGTGGGAAGAGAGGAGAGTGAATGGCTTTAAGTGAAGGCTGGTCTGCAGCAGAGGTGTGTGATGTCACTATGGTTGCTTAATTTGTTTATGGATTGGGTTGTGTGGGTGGTAAGTCCAAGAGTCTTGGTGAGAGGAGTGAGTATGCAGTCTGTGGGGGATGAAAGGGCCTTGGAAGTGAGTCAGTTGTAGTTCGCTGAGGATACAGCACTGATGGCTGATTCAAGTGAGAAACTACAGAAGTTGGAGACTAAGTTTGGAAGAATGTGTGAAAAGGGAAAGCTAAGGGTGAATGTGATTAAAAGCATGGTTATTAGGTTTCGCAGGGTTGAGGGACAAGTTAGCTGGAATGTAAGTTTCTAAGGAAAAAAAGTGGAAGACATGAAGTGTTGTACATATCTGGGAGTCGACATGGCAGCACTATGTTGAAGTGGTCAGTAGAAACATTAGGCAAAAGTCTCTATTAACAATGAACTACACTTGCCTTCCACTTGTGACCTATTATGGGTGAGGCATTAAAGGCCAAGAAGCGGCAATGGAGTTCACTAGTTATGGAGACTCTATAGCCATGGCCACCCACTTGAGAGAGTTCCAGAAGGGAACAGGCATCAGAGATATAGACAGATAGATATATATAGACAGAGCAGCGAATGGAACCACGAGAACGGAAGAATGTGTGAAAAGAGAGAACATCATCTGATAGGGCAAAAATGGGTATGTTTGAAGGAAGAGTAGTACAAACAATATCATATGGTTGCGAGGCATAGGCTATATAAATGGGGTTGTGCAGAGGAGGGTGGATGTGTTGGAAATGAAATGTATGAGGACAATATGTGATGTCAGGTGGTCTGATCGAGCAAGTAATGAAAAGGTACAAAAGATGTTGGTAGTAAAAAGAATGTGGTAGAGAGAGTGGAAGAGGGTGTGTTGAATTGGTTTGGACATATGGAGAGAATAAGTGAGGAAAGATTCACAAAGAGGATATGTGCTAGAAGTGGAGGGAATAAGGAGAGCGGAGAGACCAAATTGTCTGTAATGCTGGAATAGTTTAATGAACAAGGAGTTAAAGCAGACATTCTAAAACAAATGAGGAAAATGACTAATGTTCAGAAGCTATGACAATAGGCAAGGATGGCTTATCAAGTGGCTGATAGATAAAAAATGAAGTAAATGGGTGATATGGACATTGAATGTATACAGACAGAATACATGTATGTATCTGATGCAAGTGAATTGTGTGGCAAACATGAATGACAGAGGAATCTGTAAAAATTTACTCAAATCATAATGACTGAGAGAAATTTCACAAGCCATCCTATTATGCAATAAGATAAAATATGTAGAATGTACAATAACAAAAAGGCAAACATATTTCATTTTACCCAGCACTTCAAGGATTTCCCCCTACCTAGATGTGCTACAAATTTATGACAGACCTTTCAAACAGCCTCTCATAAACTTACCTTCATGGTCACTTGCATGCACATATACAATTACAAAATTCATAATTCCAATATACTATACTTCACAGCAATCAGGAGTTGAAGTAAATGGGTGATATGGACATTGAATGTATACAGACAGAATACATGTATATATCTGATGCAAGTGAATTGAGTGGCAAACATGAATGACAGAGGAATCTGTAAAAATTTACTGAAATCATGATGATTGAAAGAAATTTCACAAGCCATCCTACTGTGTAATAAGATCAAATATGTAGAAAGTACAATAACAAAAAGGCAAACATATTTCAGTTTACCCAGCACTTCAAGGACTTGACCCTACCTAGATGTGCTACAAATTTATGACAGACCTTTCAAACAGCCTCCCATAAACTTACCTTCATGGTCACTTGCATGCACATATACAATTGCGAAATTCATAATTCCAATATACTATACCGCAGCAATCAGGAGTTGAAAGGTTTATTCCATTTCTTTGCCCTTCCTTCTTACAATTCTCCTATTCCTGGAAATACCATCTTAGTGCTACTGATCTCTTTCCATGCCCTTCTTGACAGGTTCAGAAATAGAGTACTTTGCAATTTCATTTTTTACCAGGAAATAACTTCAGCTAGCATGTTCCTGATGGAAAGGCCTTAGTTTTCTTAACTATGTCAGAACTGTAGAAGTACAATTACAACAGCATGTTAACAGCAAACAGTCTTTAAGACCTTTTCCATCTATATGCCTAATAAGAAAAGGCAAAGTGACCACATTATTGCTGGCTAGCTCAATAGTCTGAACTGAGCAGACTCTAATGTCTCAAATCAGAAAACCATGAGGTTAAAGGTTTGGTGGGGTAAAGAATCTGTTGGACTATGATAGCTGATCAAATAAACTACAATAGGAAATTTCATTTTTTTCAATAGGGTGTGCTAAAATGGTTTGGACATATGGAAAGAGCAAGTGGGGAAAGGTTGGCAAAAGTGGATGTGCATGTCAGAAGTGGAGGGAACAAGGAGAATGGGCATAAAAATTAGAGATGGAAGGGTGGAGCGCAGAGAATTTTGAGCGACTGGGGCCTGAACATGCAGGAAAGTGAAAAGCGTGCACGGGATAAAGTGAATTGGAACAACGTGGTATACTGGGGTCGACATGCTGTCAACAGAATGTACCAGGGCATGTGAAGCATGTGGGGTCTGGTGGTTTTGGTGCATTACACATGCAATGAAGAGAACAGATGTGAGCGCATGATGCCATTTTTCATCTATTCCTGGCATTACCTACTAAAGCAGGAAATGGCAATCAAATAAGAACAAAAAAAATAATGAAAACTATAATCTTAACTGTTTACTGTACTTTCTAAAAAATTCTTCCTTCTTTCTTATCCACAACCATACAATGTGTAATAAGGTAGTGATAGGTGTTTAACATAAGGTGAAGTGCTGCAAGTGATGACTTGCCCAATCAAGACTGAGGGTGGGAAAATATGCATCATTTTGCTGTGATGAGGACGATGGCTTGAGAGAAGTTTTGAAGCTCTTGTACTTCGTCCATCACAGAAGCTAGTCAGGATGTGCTTGGAGGATAATTAAAAACTCAGATTAAACTTGGGAGTATCAGGCAAGGAGCTTGGTGAGGGGGTTGTTGTTGTAGCTGGGCATGGACAGTGATTCGCTGTATTCTTAACCCAATGATTACAGTAGCCTAATACATTATGCATAACCTAATTGGGGAAATTGAAAAAAAAAATCTTTATCCAATCCAAATCATATGAAAGAGATATTTTATTCTAAAAAAACATAATATATAAGAAACATATACTCACGCGTGATGAGGCTCACAGACGAATACTTTTTCATGCCAGTCAAGGCCACTGCCATGGCCAGTCTGTTAGATGTATGATGAATCCTATGCCATAAGGTGCAATATGTAGGCACTTTACTACACCAATAGCATATTTCCTTACACTTACACATATATACAAATTTCCTATACAATAATGGTATTTCTCCTACTTGAAATTATCAATGTTTTGGTATTCACCATGTTTGTACATACATTTCTTTCTTCCACTCTATCCTATGTTAGTGAGGTAGCACCAGGATCAAATGAAGAAAAAGCCACATTCAGTCATTCATTCTCTGTTTGTCATGTGCAATGCACATGATAGCCCCTTATCAACAACCAGGCCCCACATCCCAAAGACCTTTCCATAGTTTCTTCCAACCACTTCATATACATTGGTTCATTCCAATGACAGCGCATCACCCCAAATATACCACATCATTCCAATTCACTTTATCCCAGGCATGACTTTCATCATTCTGCATTTTTAGGCCCTAGTCACTCAAAAATCTCTTTTACTCCATCCTTCTATCTCCCAGGTGGTTACCCTTGTTGTCCCCTCCATTTTGACACATATATCGTCTTTGTTAACTTCTCCTCACTCATTCTCCATACGTCGAAACTATTTCAGCACTCTCTCTTCAGCCCTCTCATGCACAATCTTCTTGTTACCACACCTCCCTCTTACCTGATTAAGACACCTCACACCATATATTTTCATCAAACATTTAATTTTCATCACATTCGCCCTCCTCTGCACATCTTTATCTACAGCTCATGCCTCACATTTATGCAACTCATATACATCCTTTTTGCTCTCATATAATGACCTGTCTTTCCACACATTCCTCAATGCTCCCAGACATTTCATCCCTCACCCACCCTATGAATCATTCCTACTTCTAACATCAAGGCCAGGCCCTAATTGAAATACAGAGAGAATTGAGAAGGGGGAAAAAAGACGGAAAGCATTTACGAATTTTTGAGAAAGCGAAAGACCTGTCTCTTAAAATAAGCCAGGTCATAGTTCTTAGGAAAAACATGAGAAGGTAGAGAGTTCTAAAGCTTCGACGTGTTGGGAAAGAAGAAGTAATCAAAACGGCACACCCTTGAGTTGCTGATGGCCACACAATAGTCATGTGACACAGCAGCTTGCCAAGTATTGCACGGTGTAGCTAGTGGTGAGGGCACACAAGCAGCCAGCTCTCAGGAGCAAAAGCCCAAGTAATACCTTTAGAAGAGGGAAAGTGAACCGACATTGTGGCGTAGGGCAAGGGGGTCAAGTTTGGAAGTTTGCCTGGAACAGTACTCCATACAAGGACGAATCAATCCCTTGTATAAACGGAGCAACTGTTTATCCATTCAAACTTACAGGGACCCTAACCAATCTACTTCTCTGCTCTGCTAAACCTTATAGCCTTGCATCTATTCATACTTACTATCAACTTCCTTCCTTCAAACACGATCCCAGACTCACTTGCCAACTTCTGCAGTTTCTCATCAAATCTGCCACCAGTACTGCATCATCAGCAAACAATAAGTGAGTCACTTCCCAGCACCCTCACCCTCTGCAGATTGCATACTCACTCCTCTCTCCAAGACCCTTACATTTACCTCCCTTACCATCTCATTCATAAAGAAATTAAACACCCATGGTGACATCATATATCCTACCTTCACCAGGAACCACTCACTCTCCTCTCTTCCTACTTGTATACACATCCTACACTCATGACAGAAACTTCTCACTGCTTCCAGCAGCTTCCCTTCCAAACCAAATATTCTTGAGATCCTCCAAAAGGCATCTCTATCAACCCTATCATGTGCTTTCTCCAGATCCATAAATGCTACATACACATCCTTTTTCTCTCATTATTTCTCACACACATTCTTGAAAGTAAACATCTGACCCACAAACCTAGTGTTACTTGTGTAAGGTACATTGTCCCTCCCCAGATCAATGCTCTGTACATACCTCCAGCCTCTCAATCACCATTCTACCACATAACCTCCCCGTTACACTCGACAAATATATATCTCTGTAGTTCAAACACTTACCTTTGTCTCTCATTGCCTTATGAAATGGCACTATACATGCATTCTGCCAATCCTCAGGCATCTCACCATGATTCACACTTAAATGAATATCCTAACTAACCAACCAACAAAACACTCACCCACTTTCTTATGAAATTCAACTGCATTGCCATCCATTCCAACTGTCTTGCCACATTTCATCTTATGCAAAGCTTTCAACACCTCTTCATTCTTCACTAAACCACTTTCCATGAGTCTCTCACTCTGCATTCCTCCTCCACCCAAAGACCCTATATCTGCCACCATATCATCAAACCTTATCAACAATCCTTCAAAATATTCACACCATCCCCTTCTCACCTCATCTCTACCTGTTACCATTTCTCCATTTATCCTTATCACTGATGTTCCCATTTGTTCTCACACCATCAACCTCCTTCCAAAACATCTTATTCTCCCATAAGTTTACTGATAATCGCTTACCCCAACTCTCATTTACCCTCTTTTTCAAACCCTTCCTTTTGATCTCCTGTTGATTTCTCTTCAACATTTCCTAATTATTTGCACTCCCTTGTAAGTACTGCCCATACACCTCTCTTTCCTCTTTCACTATTAACTTTACTACCTGCACTTTCTAACTTGTCTCCCACCTTCCACACGCCAAACTTCTCTTGCACATGCCAACACTGCTTCCATAAATATCTCCCATTCCTCACCTACTCCTCTTGCTTCATTTCCTCTCACCTTTAGCCATTCTACATCCAACCTCTCCAAGTAATTCTTCATATACATCTCTTTTCCAAGTTGACTTACTATCACCACCCTCTTCTCACTCATGTCATTTCCTCTTTCCTGAAACCTGTACAATCTTCACCCTTGCCTCCACCAGGTAAAGGTAAGACACCCCAGCAGCTGCCCCTCTCAACACATTCACAGTCAAGAGTCTCTTTTACACACTTGTCAATTTGTATGTCATCCAATAATACCCTCTTACCATCTTTCCTATTCACACACCTACACATATGTATCTCTCTTAAACCAGGTATTTCCTATTACCAGTCCTTTTTCAGCATATAACTTTATATGCTGTTTACCATTCCTATTCACCTCACCCAATACCCCATGTCCCCCAATCATACCCTCAATTGCCACATTAGTCACTTTCACATTTGAATCACTCATCACTAATATCCAATCTCTAGCATCAAAACTACTGACAAACTCATTCAGCTGCTCCTAAAACTCTTTATTTGCCTCTCCTCCTCCTCCTAATGGTTGGGTACATAAGCACAAATAATCATCCATCTCTCCCTACCCACTTTCACTTCATCCAGATCAGTCTGGAACTCATTTTCTTACACTCTTTTCCACATTTCCACAACTGCTACATCAGTATTGCTACCCTTTCCTTAGCTCCTGCCTTTACACCAACCCCTGACTTTACACCTAAAACATTTGTACATATATTTACAAATTCATTCACCATGTTCTTCTGTTTTCAGTCATTGCTTTTCAGAAGGATCACCTCAACAATGAATCCTAGGACACCTAATTCCTCATCATGATTGATTTCGGTCTCTTTTCCAGAGTTTATAATAAAATCATGTACATAGTCATTTTCTACACAACAAAACAGGAAAATTTCATCTCATGTTGTGTCAGTGAACTTGGACAATTTGCTGCTAGGAGATGTTGGCTGTCACCTTCAAACAACCATAATACCCATGTGTTTCAGTAACTATCATGTCCATCAAATCATTATCAAATATTCCCTTACGTTATAGTCCAGCTCCTCAGAATTCTCAGTGACAGAACAAACACCTTTTATACCAGAACTGTCTCAATCAAGAAAAAATTGTGTTAGAGTGAAGTTGGCAACATCTGTCCATACCATATGGCAAATAGTGGACAAGTGACTAAAAGTAAAGTTATTAAGTTTAGCGGGGAGAGGGACAGCATGCTTGGAGTGCAAACTTAAGTGGAGAAAAAGGAGTGTTTTAAGATACCTAGGAGAGGACATGGTGGTGGATTGGAACTGGAGAAAGGATGCTGTCTTTCAGGGCAAAGACTGAGATGTTTGACAGCATAGTGATGTGATGTGATTACAGAAAATCCACACCTGCACAGGTTATAGCTAGCATCAAATCTGGTAAAGCAACAGCATTAAAGAGCCAGATGGCAGACTGTACTCCTTTGCATAACTGGCAGTTTACATATAGTTACCCTGTGTGACTCTGCTGCCAGCAAGAAGGAGGGCTCAGGTAGTAGAGTAATGGCCCCTCCCATGACCCCTACAAATTTAAGGCATACTCTAACTACACGTTATTGTGTGACTCTGCCACCAATGAGAGGGAGGGCTCAGGTGGTAGTATATTAGCCCCTCCTAGTACCCAGGCTAACTCAAGGATTATTCCACACCCTACCTTTGGAGCAACCCATTAGGTAGAAGGTTGTTGACAACAGCTGCCCAGGGTGGCATCACCATGGTGCCCAGAACCACCTTACACTCTCCATGTCAGGATTGCTGGTCTTACTTTCTGTCTTATCAAACAGAAGTACCAGGTTAGTCCTACCATCTTCTTACAAGCACCATACACCCACTCAAACCTTGCTTATTATCATCATTTTTTTTTTCACATTAAGTACTTTTGCCAATTCCTGTCCACTCAAACACATAGTATCACCATGAGAGAGTCCATCAAATCTATGGCCCTTAGTCCCCGGCATCATGGGGTGCTATGAATCTCCAGATTTCTGCCTGACTCTACTGCCAATGAGAGGAAGGGCTCTGGCAGTAGTAGTACCAGCCCTTCCCATGACTTTTCTCTCTCTGTTAGACCTTCCACTTTTTCTATTAATTATACCAGCATTCATGGTCTCTCTAGTAACCTCTCATCAGTTGTACACCATTTGTCTTGTACCTCTCCTAATATCTTACTTCTGTCTGAAACACTGTTGTCTAATGATGTTCTCACTAGTCCCTTTTTCATATTTTATATTTATTTTATTATACTTGATCGCTGTTTCCCGCATCAGCGAGGTAGCGCAAGGAAATAGACGAAGAAAGACCCATCCCCCCATATGCACATATAAAAACATAAATGCACATATATGCACAGTGCATATATATACATAACATATACATATCTACATACATACAAATACATATGCATATACACACGTACATATTCACGCTTGCTCGCCCCCATTCACTCCTGATGCCACCCCGTCCCACGGGAATTAGCACTGCCACCCCCCGCGCCGGCGAGGTAGCACCAAGAGACAGATGAAACGGCCACATTCGCTCACACTCAGTCTCTAGCTGTCATGTGTAATGCACTGAAAGCACAGCTCCCTATCCATATCCAGGCCCCACAGACCTTTCCATGGTTTACCCCAGATGCTTCACATGCCCTGGTTCTGTCCATTGACAGCACGTCGAACCTGGTATACCACATCGTTCCATTTCACTCTATTCTGTGCACACCTTTCACCCTCCTGCATTTTCAGGCCCTGACGACTCAAAATCCCTGCCTTACACCCACGTCTACTGAAACTTTCACTTCACTTTCCATCCACTCATACACATGCATTTACTCCTATATAGAAGGCTTCCACACCATCCAACAGCTGTCCCTCTACCCCATATAACCTTCACATATCCTATAAAGCATTCCACTCAACTTTGTTATAAGCTTTCTCCAGATCCATAAAAGCTGCATACAACTTCATACCTTTCACTAAATACTTTTCTACAGTCATCTTCACCACAAAAATCTGATCCACACATCCCCTACCTTTACTAAAACCCTTGCTCCTCACTTACTCTGCATTCAGTCACTTCCATCACTATCAATCAACATTCTTACATACACTTTTCCTGGTACTGTTAACAGACTTATTACCCTATAATTGCAACACACATCATTAGCACTTTTTCATTTGAATAAATGAACAATAATAACTTTCACCTAATCCTCAGTTTCCATACTAAACATCATAACACATGCATCCAATCTATCACACTTTCGCCTCCATACTTTACCATTTCAGCTGTAATCCCATCCAATCCAGGTGTGCCTTTCCTACTCTCAGCATCATTATTGCCCTTTTCACCTCCCTCTTTATTATAAGCCCTTGCACTTGTATCCTCTTCCTTCCATCCTCCATACCTCTATTCCTGTCACAACTGCTAGCTCACCTTCTCCCACATTCATCAGCTCTTCAAAATACTCTTTCTATCTTCCTCTTCCTAACTTTTCACGGTAATGTTTCCATTCTTATATCTACCTCCTTCCTTTTTCACTTCCTTTCAGTTCAATTTCAAAATTTTCCTAAACTTTTCACTACTTTTTTCCAAACCTTTAAGATCTGAGTCTCTAAACATGAGGAACTCATATGAATTTTTTCTGCTTTCCTTTTTGTAAGACCTAGTATCTAATTTGTCTATTGTTGGGCAATGTTTGGAATTTTTTGTTTCGCACCAATTATAATAAAGAACAATAAAGAATAAAGATGTTTTAATTACAGGTGATGCACAACAAAGTATCACATGTATCCTGATGCTCAACGTCACACACTAAGGTTAGGAACTACTGAACTATTCTATTATAGTCCAAGCTCAGTCTCAAGAGTCCTTAACTAACTAAAGAAACTTTGATACATTCCACAGAGTCCCAGAGAAGATGAATTCTGATACTTGAAGAGCTCATATTAATCATTTCTGCTCTCTTTCTCATTATACATATCTTTCATTTCATCCAAGATGGCCATAGTTGGGCATGCTTTGGCATGTCATACTACTCTTAAATAAAAATTAATGAAGAATCTAGGCAATTAAGTTGTTTCCCATGGTAAACACAGTGAAAAGAAACATCTCACCTTGATTTGGTAAAAGTGCACTTTTGAGGTGTAGCTTATAAAATGGCTTGATTTGACATTTTTTTCATAACTGCTTGCTGTTTCGTGTGTTAGAGAGGTAGTACTAAGAACAGGCAAAGAATTAGCTTCATTTGCTCACATCCATTTACTAGCTGCCATGTTCAATCCATTGAATCCCTGCGAGTCATGAGTCACTTGTATACAGACAACTTTTCATATACTAGGTCCGTTACTCCCTGAGCATAATAAATTGGGGGAAAAAAAAAAAATCTCCAAAATCAGGTTCCATAGACCTTTCCATGGCTTCCCCTGGTTCAGCGTAGTAATAGCATGTCACTACTTGTATGCCGTACATCACTCCAATTCACTCGATCCTGTACACGCCTTACACCCGCTTGCTTGTTCAGGTCCTGAGCAGTCAAAACCCCATTTGCTCCACCACTCAATCTCCAATTCAGTCTCCCCTTTCTCTTTGCTCCCCCCACTTCTGACTTATATACTCTCTTTGTCTACCTTTCTTCATTCATTTCCTTCATATGTACCCTTTCCAGCTCCCAACCATACTGTTCTTATCACCACAACTCCTTCTTAACATATCAATTCTTACTCAATCAACCCTCCTCACATCACATATGTCACCAAACATTTCATTTCTAACACATTCACCATCCTCCGCACATTCTCATCTATGATCTGTGTCTCGCATACATACAACACCCTTAGGACTGTACCTTCATTCATGCCTGAACCTTCACCCCTTATCCCACCCTATGACTCACTTCATCTCCCATGGTTCCATGCACTGCCATATCCATTGCCAGGTATTTAAAACACTTTACTTCCTCCAAATTCTCTACAATAAAATGGTCCAAATTACCTGTCTCTTTGGACTCCAAAATCTAATTATCTTGCTTTAAATCACATGTATCTCAACTTTCTCCTTTCACAAACTCTCATAAACTCCAACACCAGCCTCTGCAGTTTCTCACTCAAACAACTGACTCACCTCCTAGGTCCCTCCATCCCAAACAGATGCATACCTGCCTCTCTCTGTAAGACCCCTGCATTCATATTCCTCCCTACCCCAACTATAACAAAATTACACAGCTATGGGAACACCACCCAACCTGCTGTTGACCCAAATTCAACTGGAACCACTCATCCTCCTGTTTTCCTACTCACCAACAAGCTTTAATCAATAAACACTCATTAGTGCTTCTAACAGCTTTCTCCCACACCATATATTAGTAACACCTTCCACAGAGCTTTTGTATCAACCCTATCATATGCTTTCCCCCAGATCAATAAATGCCACATACAAATCCTTTCCGTTTCTCACAATGTTTCTAAAAAACATTCTTCAAAGTAAACACCAGATACACACATTATCTATTACTCCTGAAACTTCACTGTCCCTTCCCAGTCTGATGCATGCCAACACTCTATCATCACTCTCCCATACAAGGGACTGTCTAAGTAACATCAACAGTGATGTCATGGGACTCTTGTGAAAGGCTGGTAGGTAAAATAACAACATAACAGTGTGTACTTTCAGCTCTCAATTACTTTTGCATCCTCACTTAGGGCACTTGGCATTATTTTCTCTGTAAAATCTCACTCTATTTACATTATTCAAGGCAACAACAGCATAACTGTCATATGTGCCAATCAGCAAATTACAAGTTTAAATTTGCATATCAGTCATCTACTGAAAGACTCTGAAAGAAAGAAACTTTTGCTGGCAGCCATCAACTGAAAAGATTTAAAACCTGGTCCAGAGAGTGACGTATGATTATGTGGAATTCACTTCATCAATGGTAAGTAGTTGCTTTGATTAGGATTTTAGTTTCTGATTCAAGCTGTATGTTAAGTATATGTGAATCTGCTTGTCAGTGTATCCCTAGGCCCTATCTCAAATGTACACAACAACAATATAGTGACTACCTTAAAAATTTTTTGCATATTCAAGTTTGGCTTCTGCAATGTGGTTTAGGGAAGGACTATTCAAGCTGACAGATCCATTGTTGTCCATCGGGTCAAACCGCAATATGTTAAAGAGCAGAGCAACATATATGGAAATCATGTACAAATAAAGAAAATTTTTTAAAAATCTTAAAACACTTGTATGCTTAAAGGGACTTGTATGCTTTTAGTTCTTCGCAACTGAAACTCCCAAGTGTATGAATCTAATGAATATAAATATTTCCTAAAGGAACATCAGGCCATATACTATGGCTGTCTGACCAACCATTAATAGAAAAAAATATGGATCTGTTCAGTTTCTTGTTCCCATGATATAAGTTAACTTTTCTTTGAATCTTTTTTTCATCACAGAATCCAACTTGAAATTAGTTAATTTCTCTTTGTATCTCTTTTCTGTCATAGAATCCAAAAATTTACAAGAGAATGACATCACATTCACTACTAATTCAGCAGCCATGAAGGTTGTTTTGCCCATTAGCATTTTGCACACACTCAGAAAAAAGGAGTATTGTTTTGGTGACTTGCCGTATACATTCTGAACAAAGCACTACATAGACATGTTATGCAGTCAGATCTGTAATTTGCAGAGGGTGCAATGCAAGCATAAGCACAATGCACTTGCAAAAAAATTTGCGTACGGTGCAATGCAAGAATAAGCAAAATGCACTAGCATTTTTTGTTTAGAAAGCCATAAAGCATCTCTCCAGTACATGTTCTAGTTGATAAAGTTTGACAAAATTGTTACCAATGGACTTTAACACAATACAGTTGATATATGTAGTTCTAATAGTTATGTTTAAAACATAAAGTTACGGATGCAGTGCAATGGGTGTAAGAATACTTCCCCCGTATTCCCTGTGTGTAATAGAAGGCGACTAAAAGGGGCGGGAGCAGGGGGCTGGAAACCCTCCCCTTCTTGTATTTTCAATTTCTAAAAAGGGA
>JAYMFT010089278.1:0-14072 GCA_038088735.1 Panulirus argus | reverse complement strand
CATTCCCGCCAGAATAACCTCTGTTATGCGTTTGGCAGAGACAGAAGCATCACCACATAAGAGACAGTAATTTACCCCTTCACTGATGTTCCCATTTGTTCTCTTGTCTTACGCACATTATTTTCCTCCTTCCAAAATATCTTTTTATTCTCCCTAAAGTTTAATGATACTTTGTCAGCCCAACTCTCATTTGCCCTCTTTTTCAACCTTTGCTCCTTCCTTTTGACCTCCTGCCACTTTCTCTTATACATTTCCCAGTCATTTGCACTCCTTTCTTGTAAGTATCATCCTAACACCTCTCTTTTCTTTTTCACTAAAAACTTTACTTCTTCATCCCACCACTTACTACCCTTCCTTATCTCTCTACCTCCCACCTTTCTCATGCCACATACATCTCTTGCACCTGCCATCACTGCTTCCCTAAATATGTCCCATTCCTCACCCACTCCCCTCACTTCATTTGCTCTCACCTTTTGGCATTCTGCTCTCAATCTCTCCTGATATTTCTTCACACAAGTCTCCTTTCGAAGCTCACGTACTCTCACCTCTCTCTTCTACCCAATATTCTCTCTTCTTTTTTGAAAACCTCTACAAATCTTCACCTTCGCCTCCACAAGACAAAGATCAGACATCCCACTAGCTGCCCCTCTCAGCACAATTACATCCAAAAGTCTCTTTTACATAGCTATCAATTAATATGTAATCTAATAATGCCTGTTGACCATCTCTCCTACTTATATATGTTTACTGGTGAATATCTCTCTTTAAACCAGGTATTCCCAATGACTAGTCTTTTTTCTGCACATGAATGCACAATCTTCACCATTTCCATTCACAGCACTGAATACCCTATATGCACCAATTATACCCTCAATTGCCACATTATTCTCCTTTGCATTCAAATCACCCATCACCAATACCCAGTCTCATGCACCAAAACTGGTGACACATTCACTCGGCTGCTACCAAAAGACTTGTCTCACAAGATCTTTCTTCTCATGACCAGGTGCATAAGCACCAATAATCACCCATCTCTCACCATCCTCTTTCAGTTTTACCCACATCAAGCTGGAATATACTTCCTAACACTCTATCACACACTCCCACAATTCCTGGGGGTAGGGGAGAAAGAATACTTTCCATGTATTCCCTGCGTGTTATTAAAGGCGAAGGGGAGGGAGTGGGGGGATGGAAATCCTCCCCTCCTGTTTTTACTTTTCCAAAAGAAGGAACAGAGAAGGGGACCAAGTGAGGATTTTCTCTCTAAGTCCCAGTCTTCTGTTCTTAACGCTACCTTGCTAATGTGGGAAATGGTGAATATGTATAAAAATAAAATATATATGTACACATGCACATATTCATACTTACTCACCTTTATCTATTTCCTAGGGCACCCCACCCCACAGGAGACAGCATCACCACCCTCTGCGACAGCGAGGTAGTGCCAAGATACATACAGAGAAAGGCCATGTCCGCTCACATCCATTCTCTAGCTGCTATGTGCAATGCATTGAAACCACAGCTCCCTATCCACATCCAGGCCCCACAGGCCTTTCTATGGTTCACTTCAGATGTTTCACATGCCCTGATTCAGTCCATTGACACCACGTGCACCCTGGTGTACCATATCATTCCAATTCACTCTATTCCATGCACACCTTTCATCCTCCTGCTTGTTCAGGCTCTGATTGCTCAAAAGCTTTTTCACCCCATCCTTCCATCTCCAATTTGGTCCCCTGCTTCTCCTTGTTCCCTCCGCTTCCGACATATATATCCTTTTTGCAAGCCTTTCTTCACTCATCTTCTCTATATGTCCGTACCATTTCAACACACCCCCTTTTGCTCTCTCAACCACACTCTTTTTATTTCCACACATCTCTCTTAACCTTTCATTACTTACTCAGTCAAACCACCTCACACGACATATTGTCTGCAAACATTTCATTTCCAACATGTCCACCCTCCTATGCACAACCCTATTAGTAGCCCTTGCCTTGCAACCATATAGTATTGTTGGAACTACTATTCCTTCAAATGTACCCGTTTTTGCTCCAAAGCTCCAAAATAACATTCTCTCTTTCCACACATTTTAACTCCCACTTCCATGATTCCATTTGCTGCCAAGTCCACTCCCAAGATATCGAAAACACTTCACTTCCTCCAATTTTTACTACATTTAAACTTACTTCCCTACTAACTTGTCCCTCAGCCTTGCTGAACTTGATAACCTTGCTTTTTTATTCACATTTACTCTCAGCTTTATCCCTTCACAAACTCTTCCAAACTTAGTCACCAACTTCTGCAGTTTCTTACTCAATTCAGCCACCTGTGTTGTATCATTGGCGAACAACAACTGACTCATTTCCCAGGCCCTCTCATCCCCAACAGACTGTATACTCACCCCTCTATCCAAAACTCCTGCATTTACCTCCTTCATCACCCCATTCATAAACAAATTAAACAACCATGGTGACATCACACACCCTTGCTGCAGAACAACCTTCATAGTGAACCCATCACTCTTCTTTCTTCCTACTGATACACATACCTTACACCCTTGATAAAAACTACTCACTGCTTCTAGCAGCTTACTTGCCACACCATATATTCTTAATACAGTAGCCTCCACAAAGCATCTCTCTCAACCTTATTGTATGCCTTCTCCAGATCCATAAGTGCCACATACAAAACCATCTGTATTTCTAAGTATTTCTCACACACATTCTACAAAGCAAACACCTGATCCACACATCCTCTACCACTTTTGATACCACACTACTGCTTCCTAATCTGATGCTCATTACATGCCTTCACCCTCTCAGTCAATACCCTCCCATATAATTTTCCAGGTATACTCAATGAACCTATGCCTCTATAGATTATACAGTGGCACTATACATGCTTTCCTCAAATCCACAGGCACTTCACCATAATCCATACATACATTGAATATCCTTACCAACCACTCAGCAACACAGCCACCCCCTTTCTGAATAGATTCAACTGCAAAGCCATCCAATCCTGCTGTCTTGCCA
Organism: Panulirus argus; assembly: GCA_038088735.1. Taxonomy (NCBI): domain Eukaryota; kingdom Metazoa; phylum Arthropoda; class Malacostraca; order Decapoda; family Palinuridae; genus Panulirus; species Panulirus argus. Next base: position 11,037 of record JAYMFT010089278.1, on the reverse strand, counting down.
GATTTCATCTTTGATAAGGCTTTCACCACTTCCTCTTTCACCAAACCACACTCCTTAACTCTCTCACTTTGCATACCACCCCAACCCAAACACCCTGCATCTACCATTCTATCATCAATCACACATAACAATATTTCAAAATACTGACTCCATCTCCTCCTCTCCTCACTTCATTACTACCTGTTATCACTTCCCCTTTTGCTATCTTCACCAATGTCTCTTGTATTTTGCACATTATTTACCTCCTTCCAAAACATCTTTTTATTCTCCCTAAAGTTTAATGATACTCTCTCACCCCAAATCTCATTTGCCCCCTTTTTCAATCCCTGCACCTTCCTCTTGACCTCCTGCCACTTTCTGTTATACATCTGTCAATCATCTTCCTTGTAAGCACCGCCCAAATACCTCTCTTTTCTCTTTCACTAGCAACTTTGCTTCTTCCTCTCACCACTCACTACCCTTTTTAATCTGCCCACCTCCCACCGTTTGCATGCCACATGCACCTCTTGCACATGCCATCACTGCTTCCCTAAATACCTCCCATTCCTCACACACTCCCCTCACTTCATTTGCTCTCACCTTTTGCCATTCTACACTCAGTCTTTCCTGGTATTTCTTCACACAAGTCCCCTTTCCAAGCTTACTGACTCTCACCACTCTCTTCTTCCTAACATTGTCTACTCTTTTTTGAAAACTTCTACAAATCTTCACTCTCACCTCCACAAGGTAGTGATCGGACATCCCACCTGCTGCCCCTCTCAGCACATTTACATCCACAAGTCTCTCATTTACACGCCTGTCAATTAATACATAATCTAATAATGCCCGTTGACCATCTCTCCTACTCACATCTGTATAGTTGTGTATATCTCTGTTTAAACCAGGTATTTCCAGTCACCAGTCATTTTTCAGAACACAACTCTTCAAGCTCTGCACCATTTCCATTCATAACACTGAACACCCCATGTACACCTGTTATACCCTCAACTGCCACATTACTTACCTTTGCATTTAAATCACCCATCACTAGTACCTGGTTTCGTGCACCAAAACTGCTGACACGCTCACTCAACTGCTCCCAAAACACTTGCCTCTCAGGTTACCTTCTCATGACCAGGTACATAAACACCAATAATCACCCAACTCTAGCCATCCGCTTTCAGTTTTACCCACATCAGTCTAGAATTTACTTTTTTACACTCTATCACACACTTCCACAACTCCTGCTTCAGGAGTAGCACTACTCCTTCCTTAACTCATGCACTCTCACCAACCTCTGACTTTACTTTCAAGACATTCCTAAACCATTCTTCCTCTTTACCCTTGAGCCTCGTTTCACTCAGAGCCAAAACATTCAGGTTTTTTTCCTCAAACATACTACCTCTCTCCTTTCTTCTCATCTTGGTTACATCCACACACATTCACACACCCCAATCTGAGCCTATGAGGAGGATGAGCACTCCCGGGTTGACTCCTTCTACTATTTCCTCTTTTAGGAATTGAAATACAAAAAGGGGAGGGTTTCCAGCCTCCCACTCCCTGCTCCCTTTAGTTGCCTTCTACATCTTGCATGTAGTACGGAGGTAGAATTCTTTACCATTACAAAAACTAAATGGATTAGGTAGAGTTTTGGTCAATGAATGATAAAGTTTTACACAATTTGGAGTAATGAAGAACTTTATTTCTTGGAAGATTTGTTCAACCTTTGCAAATGCATTAATGGTATGTTTTTAGGGCATACTTAATTTACAAAGAAACATGTTCCGTTTCCCTGCTTTATAGCGAGTTAATAATTTCAAATGATCATTCAGTGCCCCTTCTTGTCAGCTAGATTAAGATAGCATTTTTCACATTCCTTATCTTTTCTTAATGACATTAGTTACAGAGGAAGCTTGTGAGCATTAACAGTTTATAAGAAACTATGGCGAAAGTGAAGGACTGTGACACTTTTAACTGTAAACACCTTGTCAAAACTTTGCAGTTTTCCTCATTTTACACTTTCCTCGTGACCTTTGTGTGAACAACTTGGGGAGGAAACAACCCTAATGTACTATGGGTATAAATACCTTCAGCAACTGTTTGACGTAAGCAGCTGAATTTACCTTCATGTCTGCAAATCCCCCTTAACATGTCTTTATGTTAATTTAGGTGCTAATCTTATTTTCTTTTTGGAATCACAGTAAAAAAAGTCAACAATGTGCTTCCGTGTAACTTTGTAGTCACCAATCATTTTATCATACTTCTGTAAATTGTTTTTTAAGCCTCTGAGGTGATGCAAAGGATCACAAAATGCATACACTCTCTCATCATCAATCGTAATGATGGTAACCACATTGTTCTGCAAAGTAATTGGTATGTGGACCTGTTAGCAAGGTCTTGGTCACACACTTGATATCACAACAAGACCTGTTTCCCTGACACCTTTTATACACATTTCTACATATTACTCAAGGTTTTTCATTTAATGGCCTAGTGCTAAAAAAGTATCCTAAGGTTTGCTTCCACTTCTTGACAAGGCCATATTTTGTGAACATCATAGCAAAATTAGCTGTTTTATTGCTCCTTCTGAATTTGCTTAAGTTTTCTGTCCCATCAACTAAATCTGAAGCTTGTTCATAAGAAAGGCTCTGCTAATGTGCATGGCATCAAAGGTAATACCACAGTCTCTCTTCAACAGATTTTTTTAGCAAACTAAAAGTTTTGGATTTCATCCTACATTGAAGATTATTTTTCTCAACTTTAAATAGATTTTTTTTTTTTTTTAATGCCCTTGTTTCTGACTTGGCTTGAATTCAATTGAGATGTGAAGAATTGAAGAACATACGGATCAAGTTTATGGGAAGCTTCTCAATAATCTTAATAGCTTTTTTTTAACGTCTTACATTTGGATGTCATCACATATTTGATTTGCCTATGTAGCCTCCACTTGATGCATTGCTGTTTATTTAAAATCTTTCATGTGGATAGATTTTCATGGTATTTCCTTGTGCTTGCTTAAGTTTCTGATAAAACAAAAGAGTTATGTAAACTGAGTTTTACAACCAAAAAACTAATTTGTTTTGAAATTAATTTTTACATTTTGATATTTGAAAGTTAAATATGAACGTACAGCTTTATACTATTAACTTAAGCCCCTTTACTACAAGGTCACACTTTGATTTTCTCTGGCTGCATTTATGATCAGCAGGCAATAAAGCTAAGAGTGTTATTTTGACTAACACCATACAATTTCATGCAGTTGAGGATGAGCCCTAGTAGTGGAAAGATTATAGTAAAATTATGGTAGTAAATAAATATTTTAATTATCCTGTTCTGGATTTTAGTTCATCAAAACCATAATCAGTGTTATATATAGGTTAATTTACCTCCTAAAAAATATTTAATAACCAACATACAGAAAAGGTATAGTTGAAAATTCTCATGTAAGAGTGCATCGTAAACTTTACTCTGGCAGAAATAAAGACCACTTTCAAATGCAAATGTTTTGCCCAAACATACCTGTAAGTATGACTTGATGGCCTATTCTGTCATGCTTCATCAACTGTGATCCATTAGTGCCCATGTTGTAAAGAGAAGTGGATACACATGTAACAGAACACTCATGCAGATGTTACAAAATTTACTCTGTATACATAGCATAATTAGGGAGCTGTGTATATGATTTGTGAGTGTAATTGCGTCACTGTCTGAAAAAATTTTTATCAGTCGTGAAACTCACTCAACCTGTTTAATTAAGAACTAGGAAAATATAGTTTGAAGTGAAGATGATAGAACACATGAATAATACTGACATTATATATTTACACTTTAATTTTTTTTCTTTATCATCACAGTCATTCACAACAATTCTTCTGCTTCTAGGGATACTGGCAACACTAGTATGGTGCTCCATGTCTAATGGCATAAGAATAAAATCATGTGATATAGAAGTCATAAATGAAATTGCGTATACATTAATACCAGGAATAGTTCCTATATATTGTGTATTTTATTTCAAGTACATTAAGAGTTAGGAATCACAGTTTCACCAAGTCAGACTTTCATAGGAGTTAATACCTGTTGCTTCACAAGTGGTAGGTAAATGGCAATCATTTCTGTACTTATCTTTGAAGTAGTTACTACACCCCACATAGGAAGCATTTAGTTTCATTGTTGATTTTCTTTTAGGTAAGCAGTGTGCACTCTTAACCATTCATACAGCAGCAGTGAATATAACATGAGGTTAATGAACAACAATATTTGACATATCCAATTTTATGATGTATAGTAAACTTTAGAACCTTCACCATCAACCTATTTGTAATATGTATCACATGTATTGCTGCTGTAAATGTGGATCATCATTATTACATTTAAATTATCTGAAAACCGTATATCTTATCACTTATATTCTATACTTTTTTTTTTTTTTTACTTTTTTTTTAATTGGTGACAAAGACATAGGCATATCATCCCTTTGTGGGGAGGTGGGTTAAAGCTGGAGGCCCAAATATCCCCCTCATTATAGGCATATCATCCCTTTGTGGGGAAGTGGTTAAAGCTGGAGACCCAGATATCCCCCTCATTAGGCCATGCATTTCATCTGGTGTGTAGCATAATCTTTGTATTAATAACCAATATAGATTACATATTTAAAGTGCCAGTATCTTTGTAATGATAACCAATATTAATTACATATTTAGAGTGCACAGTTCTGGATGTGGCAGTGTGCATATGTATGTTTGGCTTACGCAACTTATGCATGTGAAGTTGTCATTTGGATCTTCATCACCTTTTTTATCTGGGCCTCCCTTCTTCTTAAGCCCTGGATCAGTCTCTGTAATTGGGGTGTACTTACTGCTGGTACAAGAATGAAATTCATCATGTTTACAAAGTTATATATTTATTTTCAAGCGTGTGAAAGTTTGCACAAATGATATAAGACATCTGAAATGGGTTTACATTGTGCAAAAAATAGTAATGCGTGGTTTCAGAGGTTTCTACTTTGAAAATGTAAATAAAATTCAGTTTCATAAATTATACAAAGTATTGAGATAAACTTTGCATGAATCATATCATAAAAACAATATTATTTTCTTCAGCACTGATTGATAAAGTGTGCATAAAGAATGACCAAAACTAAGCCTGGCACAAGCTTTTGTCAGTGACAGTCCCTTCTTGGGTATGCTAATAATTGGGCATCCACATTTCAAATGGAACTGTGTGCTATCCTCATAGCCCTTAAAGCATTAGGCACCTTGACGTTGTCACCCGACTTAGGCTGTGCTATAGATATTTACAGGAGTTTGCCCCTCATTTTGATAATGAACAGAACAGACGTAAACGTTCCTAACAAAGCCACTCCCACACCCTGCAACATTACATACCAAATGGTTGTAAAATTAGTAGGTTCAGTGATAATCCTTACCAAATATGTGTAAGCCATCTGTATATGTTTCTGATGCCTATTCCCTAAGGGAACTCCCATCAAGGGAGTGGCCACAGCAAGAGTCTTCCCTTATCCCTCTCCTCACATGCCTCCCCCACATACACCTTTCCACTTATTCTTCCACCATTTCTTTCCCTCCAGTACTCCCTCACTCTGTTTCCCCATGTCACAGGTGGTCTTCCTTTCATATCAACCCTTTTAATTGTTATATCATACACTCTCATTGTAAACTCTCCATCTTGCATTCTTTCCTCATGCCCAAACCACATCAAAGTATTACATTTCACCCACTCTAAAACTCTGCAATTCATTCCCTTTACATTCTCTGCCATACCACGTGTCTCATACACCCCTTCCTTTCTTTCTCCATTCATTCCAATCATACCACATGCTCCTCTCAAATAGCTCAATTTCACAGCCTGGATTCTTGACCTCTGTGACTCATTCCATGTTCATGTTTCAGCTGTATAGGTCAGAGTTAGGGGGACTATGCTGTCCTTTAATCCTATCTTCACTTCCATGCTTACATTTCTACCATTCATTATTCTATTAAGTGACCCATAACTCTTCTACCAAGTATTGTTCTCTCACCTCTCCTTCCATATCACCAAACTTACCCAAGATGGCTCCCAAATACTTAAATTCTCTCACCTCTTCCAGTCTTTCTACCCCCATATCTGTAGCACAGTTTAGTATACTTTCTTCTTTTATTCTGTAGGGTTTGCACTCCCATACTTTCACTCTGTATCCTTTCAAAAACCATTACTATACTTGCATTTACCTTCAGTTGCCAATGCTTACATACATCATAAAACACACTTACAACCATCTGCAACTCCTCTTCACTCTCAGCAAACAACACAGTATCATCCACAAACAGGCTTGTCACAAGTCATCATACCTCACCACCACACTCCCCCTCTATACCCCCTTTCCCTAGTTTTGCTTTCAACTTTCTTATCACTCCATCCATATATATGTTAAAAAGCCACGGTGATATCACACAATCCCAGCCACACATGCAAATGTATACTGAAACCTTTGCTTAACTCTCCACCCCCTCATATAGATGCATTTGTTACTCAGTAAAAGGCTTTCACACCATCTAACAGTTGTCCATCTACTCCATATATCTTTAACACATCCCACTGTGCATTCCACTTGACTCAGTCATATGCTTTCTCCAAAAACATAAAAGCTGCACACAGCTTCTTTCCTTTTACTAGTTACTTTTCCACAGTCATTTTCACCAAAAAATCTGATCCACACATCCCCTACCTTTCCTAAAAAAACCATGCTCCTCACTTACTCTGCAATCAGTCTCTTCCATCAGTCTACCAATCAGCATTGTTACATACAGTTTTCCTGGCATTCTGTGCTTAACAGATTCATTCCCCTATAATTGCTACATTCAATCATAGCACCTTTTTGTTTGAATAAAGGAACAGTGATAGCTTTCACCCACTTCTCAGGCTTAACCTTCTTTTTCCATGCTAAATTTCATATCAAATGCATCCACTCTATCACACTTTCTCCTCCATACTTCAGCATATCAGCTGTAATTCTATCTTTTCCAGGTGCCTATCCTATCTTCAACCTCATTATTGCCCTTTCTAACTCCCTCCTTGCTATAGGCCCTTGCACTTATATCCATTTCCATCCATCTTCCATTCTCATGCATGTAATACCTGCTGCCTCACTTTCTTCCACATTCATCAGTTCTTCAAAATACTCTTTCCATCTTCCTTTCACTTCCTCCTTTGATTCAGCAAATCCCCTTCCTTACTTCTCACATTAACATTTCCACTCTTACATCCTCCTCTTTCCTTTTTTGTTTCCTTCTGGTACATTTTCATATGTTCCCTAAACTTTTCACTCAACTTTCTTCCAAAATCTTCATCTACTTTTTCCTTGCTTTCCTCTGTCAGCTTTTTAACAATCCACTTGCATGTCTTATATTCTTACTTCCTCCTTTGCTGAACTCCCATTGGTACTTTCTTTTCAAGCAATTTACCTTTTTCTTCTTGTCCACAGCATTTCTAATCTCATCCATCCACCTTGTATTTCCATTTTTATTCTTATACCTCATGACCATATACCCAAATCCTAATTCTACATTTAACATTCTTTCTCTAAACATTTTAAACACCTCATTCACAGATGACTGCATCGCAACATTTATTGCACTTCCATCTAAACTTTCAATCACCGTTTTTTCATACTCCTTGCATTCTTTCTGATTCATCTTCTGATTTGCCAGCACTTTTATCTCTCCATTCTTCCTAACACCATACCTCTGCTCCCTGATCCTCACCCTCATGAGAACTACAAGATGGACAGAGTCTGCAAAGAACCCTCTCACAACTCTAGCATCTCACATAGCCTTTCTCAACCTTTCATCCACTGCCTTATAATCAATCAAACCCATTCGTTCTTCTCTTCCATCATTTCTTGTCCATGTATACCAGTGGATCATCTTGTGCTGAAAAAAGGGATTTGCAGTAAATGAACCCTTCTCATCACAGACATCCACAAGGTAATATCCATTCACATTCATATCACCTTTTACAACCACTTTTCTCAAAACCATTTATACAGTCATTCAAATTTCTACAGAAATGCTTCCTTTCATTCTTAGCTCACACATCTTCATATTCACAGGTGCATTTATACATACCCATGCACATTTCACAATTCCAATCTTTTCACTCATACTATTCTTGATCCATTCCATCTGTGCACTGTGACACTCTCCCATATGCTCTGTGATAGCCCAATAGATAATTTTCAATCATTCCTATCCATGACACTCCTCCTTCCACACCTTCCCATAACCTGAATTCATCATTTACATTTTTGATCCATTACACCCTGCCTAAGGATAAGTGTTTCCCCAATCCCCAGCTAATTCAGTCTATAACTTTTAATTTCTCCACAAGCTCTCTCACCAGTCATCCCATTTACAGCCATCACCCTCAATCACTCACCTCTTTTACTCTTCGGCATAACTGGTGGACCTCAGTACTGCTTCTTAGCCTTTTATGCCTTACCCTTGATAGGCCACTGGCAGAGGTAACTCCAGCGTAGTGTTTCCTAGAGGTAGCCAGATCCCTATATTGTCAGAAAACTAAAACCCAAGCATACCTCAAGTGTTTATTTGTATTTAAAAAACTACTATTTCCCTGATGAAGTTGAGCAGTGCCTCCACCCTTCTGTTCCACCTGTACAGATGTAATTATGAGACCACCTCAAGATGGCAAGGTGAGACTTGGATATTCCAGAAAACAAGGGTATTCCCTTAAGACATTGAAATTCAAAATTTTTCCCAACTTATGATCCCATACTGCAGTAGCAGCATCTCTTAACCTCACTGGTTACAATACTGCCACTGCACAAAACAATGGTCTTCAGATACTTGAAAAGTATCATAACTTTGCTTATGCTTATTGATTCATTTGTTATATATCTTGATATGTAACACAGTGTAACAAGTTTATTTATTTTTTTTTTTTGTTCCTGGGTAATAAGTGTTATTTTCTAATTGATTGTGCCTAAAATGGCTGTTATTCCTTTGAAACTTTGCCTTTGTGATCAGGACAATGATATTTTGAAATTTACCTACTTTTCAGAATATTCCAGATAGATTCAGTGCTAAGTAGCTGATATAGAACTTTCTAGAAGTTTTCAGTAATATAAATAGTAGAATAAATATAAGGGCCTTAAGCCAACCAGTTCAGTTTAGATCTAGCTGCCTAGGTGGATACATACACAGTAAACTTTTGATTTAATGGACCCCGATATAATGGATTTCTGATTTAACGGACTGGGCAAATAATAATACATTAATTAATAATAATTTAAAAGATTTAGAAGAATAAAAAACACTCAAACACCTCACCATGTGCATTTCATATAGCACTTGTCTTTGGTAGCATGGGATATACTTGATTTGTTTCGGTCTCAGTCTGTCTCAAGCTATCAAGCAGTCAGGTTGCATACAGAGATTTCTGACTTTATTTATTAAATAATTTTGCAATCCTTACAATTCAAAATGGCATCAAGTGATAGAGGAGTTAAAGGAAAGCATGTGAACTTTATATTGTATTACTGTATATTGTATTAAAAATTGGCTCATAGGTTACATTCGATTTAACAGACTTTCAACATTAATGGACACCCCCTCCCCTGTATTAGTCCATTGAATTGAGGGCTTACTGTACATACATTTTTCTGAGATGGCATCTAGAGGCTGCAAGCATCTGGCAGATGCATTTTGTGATATCTGTGGCCAGTTTATCAAAACAAGAGTGAAAAATTACTCCAAGGTAACATCTGCTAAGATGTGCGAGGCCTGCAAGGCATATTTTGGCATACCTCACAGGAATCAAGACAAATTCTGGGCTCCTCATTTCACCAGTGAGCACTGCAAAAAAAAAAAAACACTGGAAGTTAAGATAGACAGTTGGTGCTCGTTTGGATGGCAGAATATTGTTACTGATTTTTTTAGAATTTTTAAAATTCAAAATTTTAATTTCAATTTTTTTAATTTTCATTATAGGAAAAAAAATCATACATGCAATATAAAGAGAAAATATCTTACGCATTAGTCATGGGCAAAATAGATTTATAAACAAATATTTTTTTTTCATAATCACAATTTTATATCGTTCTTTTGCAGGATGGTACAGAGGGGAAAAGTGAGAAATGAAGTTCACTATCCCAAGAATTTGGCAGAAACCCACTGACCTCTCAAGCAATTGCTACTTCTGCATGGTGGACCCTTCCAAACATTGGACTGGCAATAATGCACCTGCTATCAGGTATCCGGACCTTCTATCGTCCTTTGTCCCGGCACCACATGGCCCTGAGCTCCCTGTACTGACTCCTTTGGAGAGAGAGCAGCCATCATCACAGAAGAGCAGCAAGTCTGAGGGGTAGGAAGATGTTTTAGATTACAATTTCAGAGTTGTAGCTAAGGAGAGAAACCCATACTACCCCAGTCAAAAAGACCTCAACCACTTGATCACTGATCTTGGTCTCACAAAGTCCAATGTTGAGCTTTTGATGTCTAGGCTCAAGCAATGGAAGTTGTTGGATGAAAGTGTGCAAATCACAGATCATAGGAAACATCACCTAGGTTTTTCCAGCTTCTTCATCTATCAAGTCTGTTTGAGGTTATTGGAATCGCCTGTAACCCAAGTGAGTGGCACCTCTTTATTGACAGCTCATCCAGGAGCGTCAAAGCCAAGCTACTTAATAACGGGAACAAGTACCCATCTCTTCCCCTGGCTCTCTCGGCGCACCTCAAAGAAGAATACAACAGTGTCAAGACCTTGCTAGATGCCCTGAAGTTGATGAATACAGCTGGGAGCTTATAGGAGACTTCAAAATGGTGGCATTCCTGATGGGTCTCCAAGGCAGTTTTACCAAGTTTCCTTGCTATCTATGCCTTTGGGACAGCAGGGATACCTCGGTGCATTACCACAGGCAGGAATTGCCACAGCGGACTGAATTCTCAGTGGGGATGAACAATGTCAAGTGGGAGCCACTGGTGGACCCCTGGATTTTTTTTTTTTTTTTTTTTTTTTTTTTTTTTAAGGCTCCAGTCA
>JAYMFT010089267.1:0-14072 GCA_038088735.1 Panulirus argus | reverse complement strand
CTGCTTTCTCAACCTCTCCGGTGATTTCATCCTGCTTTTTCAACCTCTCCGGTGATTTCATCCTGCTTTCTCAACCTCTCCGGTGATTTCATCCTGCTTTTTCAACCTCTCCGGTGATTTCATCCTGCTTTCTCAACCTCTCCGGTGATTTCATCCTGCTTTTTCAACCTCTCCGGTGATTTCATCCTGCTTTCTCAACCTGTCCGGTGATTTCATCCTGCTTTCTCAACCTCTCTGGTTATTTCATCCTGCTTCCTCAACCTCCCTGGTGATTTCATTCTGCTTTCTCAACCTCTCTGGTGATTTCATCCTGCTTCCCCAACCTCCCTGGTGATATTATCCTGATTCCTCATTTTTTTGACTGCAATGCATCTTGTAAAATCCAAACATATATTAGTTCGCCCATCCCTCTCTTGAATAGGAAGATCTTCAACCCAAAGTCAATAATCCCCATTTTTCGAAACTCTGATTTAATCGAATTCTTATTACATTTTTTTCCGATGTTTTGTTTGATATATTTTCATGTATAGCAGGCGGTCAGTGTCACCAGTCTTCGGTTCAGATGATCGTCTCAATATTCATCCTTGTATACTGGAAATATCTGCACATATCTCGTCCTATGGGACAATCCACGGTTCTGTAGACTCTTTTAACATGACCTATAAGGATTCAGTGAACCTCGTCTCACACTCTTTTATTATCCATTAGCATATTCTTTCTCCTCCTAGAGTACGTTAGGTCTCGTCTACATCCAATTCCTGCAACAGTTCCACAATTTCCCATGGTTTTGTACCCTCATTCCGAACCGCGAGTTAATTTTATCGTTCATTATGTTATGTATCTCTTTCCCTTCTCACACAGTGTCCCACCACAAACCCGTACTCACAATGGCGTCCCGAATAAAAGTCTGAAACAGATTTTGTGATAATTCTTGATATGTTTTCAGGCTTTTCTTCGCTCTTCTCAACTCTTTCCCCATAGTTAAAACATTTTTTTTCCCCCGTTTCTTCAGATCGTATCGCGTCATGTCTTCATATTTATAAAAAGACTTCCTTGTGGTCACAATGATATAGCCTATTAATCACTGTACACCTATATACATCCACAAGTGCTAAACAACCTTTTCCAAAGATATGGAATTTAGATTTTTGCTATTTCCTTATGATTATTCCCAGCTGCATCATTATCCACCAAACTCTAGCAGCAACCTTTTCAACAACATAATTGAACCTCAACACCAGGTGATCACTCGTACCCAGTGGTAACCTCCAGTGCTGTCTGTCTGTATAAGAGCCAAATCTACACCAGTGGATGATCTTCCTGCCTCTCTTCGTATGATTTCAGAATACGCTGGTGTATGTGATGCTCCTGGTCCGTTTGTAAAACCATTCCACAACAATAATCTACTGTCTCACGTTTCATCCAGGAAATATCAATAGACTTCCTCAAAATGAAAACACAATATAAAAATACAATCAGTTTTTTATCTGCTCTTCCGCATTGTTACAGTCTTTGATACCTCAGTCATTCCTCCTTTGTACCTCTCATTTTCAATCCCCTTTTCTGCTGTTGTTCCCAGGAGAGGTAGACATATCACTGCCACGGCTCTGGTCCCAGCTGTGGTGCTGAAAACCACATCGTCCTCAGAACCTTCCAGAGTCATTATTTCGGTCTCCCCAGCGCACCATGTCTCCCGTACGAGTGCCACAATGTCTCTCCTTATATCTCCTATCTCTTTCCTTGCACGTATTCCCACAAGGGCACAAAGAATCTCACTTAATCACTTTTCTGTTCTTTGTTCAGTATATGCTATAATATCAGCACAATGAGTTTGAAGGTATACCACGCAGTGCAAGTACCGTTGAACATGTGCCATCACTGTAATACACTCTTAAACTAACGTGCCTGATATTCATACCAACGTTCCGCTCTCTCTCACTTCCTCATATGTTACAGTTATCACTACGCGCCGACCCCTTGATCATCTTGATCGTCCCCTGGCAATCCAAAAACCCTGACTCTTCTTCGCAAGTCTTTTTACATTAATTTTCTCAACTTAACATTCTCCCTGATCTTCATTAACCGCTGTAGTATTTCCTCATCAAAATGTGCTCCAGATAAACATCTTGATCAGCTCTGATAGGCTTAGTTATGACACTGTTATACTTTCCCAGTTTATTGCAGCCCTCGACAGTATCCTCGTCAGTGTTCAAACTCTTCACACCTCATATATGACATACTTCACATCCTTCAGCTCCTCTGTCATTCTCTTCCGATATTTGATATCTTGCACTTCTGCCTTAGTGGTAATCACTAACTAACTTCGTGTCCACCACACTCCTGATTGTTTTTGCATTATGTATGATCTGTTCCCTCATTTCATTTTGAGTTCTGTTTTCCCGCTATTCCTAACCTCCATTCGTTCGTCAACTCCTCAGTTTGCTCCACCAGCATCTCAGTCCTCCTCTTCCTCGCTTCCATCTTCTGTATTCTCTGATCCAGTGTCTCTTTGGCCTCTCTGATGTTTGCAATACTTTGTTGCATAACTACACTCCAAATTTTCCTCACTTTCTCCACTATACATTCATTTTCCTGACATCTTATCTATCTTATATATTGAATTAGTGGGCGTTACCGGACTCCTGTATGAAGTCACACCGCAAGGGAAAAGTCGCCTTTGGCGAGGCTGTATCACTGGGAGTACAGTCACGACAAAGAGCTTCTCACTTCAAAGGAGTCTTTAGAAATGTCCTGGGTAACTCCACGACTTTTTTTTTTTTTACATGAATTAGTCCTGGGGTGATTAATCATAAGTATACGGATAAATTAACTTTGTGAGAGTGATTCTTATTTCTGTAACCTCTTGCTTGGTTTCACCGGCATACCAAACGGGTAGTTAGGTCTAATCTATTCAGAGACGTACGACCTTTGATGACTTAGGTCCTGCATCCAGACCGCCACAGTCTGTGCCATTATCGTGTTTATGTTCTGCTATCTTAAGACTTAAACTTCCACTCAGACCTCAGGGGGTTGCGTTCTCCTCATCTCATAAACGCTTGGCGGTCAGTGTGGTCGCTGTGCCGTGGGCCAGGCCCAACAGTGGTTCTGGTTATGGCGCTTCCCGCACCGCTGGTGGTTCCAGCAGCTCTGCCTTCGTATATGATAGCGTTGTGACCAACTGCACTGACGATCTAAACTTATGATCAAATGTATTGTTTTAATAAGAAAGAGACATTAAATGTTCACAATCTTTTATCTTTCCAGGTAATAGTGATGGTGAAACACAGTTACCATGTCTTCAAATAACTGTTTTAATACTATATTCGGAAAATTCTTCGCTTTTTCTTCAATTCTGATAGTGATTACGAGTAAAATATTTATATATTTTTCATCAGAATTTTGACTAGTGTTCTGCTGCTGGATATTTCGTCCGTCTGTCTATTTCATCCGAGAAGTTCTGTGGAAAATATGGAGTTCCTTGATTAAGAATTTTACATTTTATGCCCGTTTCTGTTTTCCCGCCCCTTAAGCAGTGTTTCCCGTTTTAGTCTAAAGTCGCACCTGGACTTATATGTTGAATAAGCTTGTCAACATACCACCAATTATTTATTTTCAGTGTTAGGTGTGCCTGATACTGTTAGCGTTAGATCATACTGACAATTGTCTGTATGATGATCACACCTGAAGTACCGAAAATCATGAGGTCATTGCATAGAAATTTGCTGCCAAGTATAAATAACAATCTTCAGTCCTTTGGAGTCAGGATTAGTGCGGTCAGTCTTCTGATCACCAGTGACCTCTTGACACCCACATTCCCTCGGTAAGAGCATCCGCCACCCCCTATTGCTCGGCAGAGGAACGGGTTGGTGGTACAGTGGCAACAAGCTGGACATATCTTTGGCTGTTAATGCCTTTGTTACAGTAGATAGTGCCATGGCCAACGAGTGTTTCCCCACTGATTTCGATGTTTTCCAAGCTCGATATCACAGGCTGGATATTGAGGAGTGCACACTACGAGTACATCATCCTCAAGCCGCTCAGTATGCCTCTTAGTCACTTAGACTTGGATGTTAGTACTTCAACCAGCTGTGAGCTCCATTTTATATTCTTCAGTCTGTGGTAACACTAGCAGCTTTGACATCTTGACTTGACCACCAAAGACACCATGCAGGAGGACTTGGGCTATGGATACCAAGCGTCTTTTTTGTTTGCGCTTCCCATCTCAGAGATTTCTCATCATCAGAATCCTCACACAGCACTCATGAAGGGATATGATGAATCAGACCTGGGGCTTGAAAGTTCTCACCCACGAGGTCTTCAAGCGTTAGTGTCCATGAGGTGGCATTTCGAACGGTCATAATCTCTGTTTGTATGATCTGAGCATAACTAAACACATGATATGGCTTGCTGTGCTAGTGCTCTGCTACTTCTGGTACTGTAGGTTTATCTGTCATAGCAGCTCCAATGTCCGCTACCTGGCCAGAGTGACAGTGTTTTAGTATACTGTCAAAAAGTGAGCCTTTAGTCGGAGTGATTCGACGGTTTATTCGTGACTCGTAGTGGAGTGTTCTGGTGCTGCTTTGCCTTTATGTTCCACATGATTACTGTACACAGTATGTAGGTCTGTCGCTCAGGTGACACTTAAACCAGCAATGACCCTCTCAGAGACGGCCAGCAAGCTGCTTCATACTCTCCACTTCTCTTGAGGTCCTCCTGTAGAGCCAGTGGTGCCGGCAAGTCACGAGTGTCGATACCATATCACGTTTTGTGATATTTGGTTTCAGTGGCAGTCAGCCGGAGGGTTTGCTGAGCGACCTTCTCTTGCCTCAGCGATGCTCAACTTGACTGTCCGGATCAGTTTTTTCTGTGAAAATCTGGTATCTGGGGCCTCTAGCTAGACCTTCATTTCAGTGTCTCCTTTCAGCTTGTCATGGACGTCATCTTAACGTGCCTCTGATGACTCTCAATCTGTCCCAGCTCTGTCAGGTGAACCTGCTGACTCCCAGTCATCGGCCTCATAACGTTTACACTGGGTCCAGCCTGGGTCCTCGCAAGGCACTCGGGGATACTTCGGTCCAGATTATACAACGGCCATGTCCTGGTCAGTAAAGAACAACCTGCTAGTACAAAGAGGACATTCTGTTTTGATCAGAAATCTTAGAGGCCAATAACATGATTATACAAAGCAAAATTGTTTTCTTTTTAGAAACAAAGTTTACACCAATACGTCAACATACAACCAGTCAACTTAATGTGAAAACATATAAAAATACTTAATCAAATACACCTGTTGATGTCTGGCTTCAAATTACACCAATACCCTCTCAGCGCTCAAGATGCATTCCTGGAAGAAGAAGCGCTAAGCGAAACCTCTTTCTTGAGATCATTATACCATTGCATATATTCGTTCCTGATGAAGTTTGCTTTTTACCTACGAAATATGCACAGTATTGTATATAAGGGTTACGGGTACTAATAGACACATATCTTTACTAATTAGCGAGTAACGAATAAACGTTGTACAATATTGTATCATTATTACAGTCGTTTCATGAAAAGTGACAATTGTAACGGTATGAGTGGAAGAGGCAGGGGGTCGGTGAGACGTGGGTAGCAGGAGTGAGACAGCGCAGATCGTGCGGCTTTGGTCTGGCTGAAGCTAATCCATCTCAGAATCACTGAAATTATGATTAAGGTGGTGATGATGATAGACACAGTGGTGGTGATGGGGGTGGTGATGATAGAGGTGGTGGTAATGGGAGTGAGGGGAATTGTGTGGTGAAAAGGTGATGCGTGTATCGGCTTGTTTGGTAACGCCGGCCGCACCATGCTAGACACTATTGAACAGCTAAAGTCTGCCTTCAACTTTACGTTACATTACGTTAAAGAAAATTTTAGAATACAGAGTGAGAGAGCAGAAATGTGCGGGTGATCAGGGAAGTGAAGTGGAAGGGTGTGGTAACACGCCCCTGGTATATTGCCAAGCGCAACTCACTTCGAGTCTAGTATCGCTTAGTTTATGTTCCAGTTTCTCTAACAACTCTTCCTTGAACGAGTCACCTTCGTTACGTTTAAGTTTGTGTTCGTCATGGCAGTAGCTTTTATCTTGTCTGCATTCTTGATAATAATTCCAACTGTCGCTGTAGCCCATTTGAAAGCATCACCGACATCGACGAGACGCTCACCAGCTTCTACATCCAAGGAAAGGCTTTTCTTAGGCATGTTAGATACACTGGCAACACTAGAACCTGCAAACCGTCTTCCAGACAAAATGGGTAGAAAATAGTCATAATAATACCGAAAAATATGCGAGTTAGCAAGAATGTGTGCACAGTGTGAGCGCTGGTTGGATGTAAGCGCATGTATGTACGGCGTTCTGACTGGCCAAGCGAGTATAAACAACGAAAGCTGCTCTCAGCGTGTTATGAGTGTTCGGCCTCGTGAATTTTGACTTATGGATTTTCATATTTTTTTCCTTCTGAGACTAGACCGACCTCCAAGATGCAAGCAAGAGCGCTATAACGAAACAGAACTGTACGGGGTGTAGTGACCGGGGTGTTAGTGTAGTACGAAACATTCCTGTATGGATGGTGATTGCATGTTTAGCAATGTTTATGGCAGAATCGCCGTTACAGATGCTTACGGTGTGATTCCTGTATAAATTGAACAAACAGCTCACTTCATAGGTGTTCACACTTATCCATTCACAAGAATAAAGAGGAAAATTGAACCGTTCCGCCACTTGATGTGCTGTGATGCGTTAACTCTGACACTACATGGAAATAAAAAGCTGGTATGCCCTGCCTGTCTACAGTGAGCATTTAAAGCAGAACCACTGGTGTTTATCAAGTCCTGCCTCCTTGATGCTCTTGGTGACACCTCGAAAGACAGTTTTCTCAGTGGGCAACAGGATATCTTGAGAGAAGCTTAGAATACAACAGACTGTAGAATATGCCACAGGAAGTGATTGAGGTGGTGGTGGAAGAGGTTCTGGTGATGGTGGTGGTAAAGTGAGTAAAGACATCAAGAGGCCGAGAGGAACCTACACATCAGCGGTGGAAGGAACATGATGTGTTATTACGTGGGCGTCGAAGCGGTACCCGTTATTGGCTGATGACGCCCACGTGATGCCTCACAGACCAACTTCCGCAGGTAATTATGCACCTAGCCACACGCAGCGAGGCGTGAATAATTCGTGTAATTATGCTCGTCACCTAATTACGTGAAAGTTGCATGCTAGACATTCTAATACTTCCGCAGAAATCATTAATGGTATTATTATGACTTCAGCACCACAGAAATCTAGTCTGGAGAGTTTAGTAGCGCCGACAATATGTCACTGTGGGTGGGGTGTGTCGTTGGGTTTGTTTTTGGGGGGAATAGGTCACGGGCGGCCTGGGGAAGTGGGGCGGCCATCTGGTGTGGCGGACGTATGATGCCGGTACAGTAACCAGACCTCTGGACAGGCAAGCTGCCATCTGGATAAGGTCAAGCGTCTAGCTTCTCGTGCCGCGCTGAACTCCGTAATAATGATATGAAATTTCTAACACGGTACATCGTGCACCAGGTACGTCCATCACGCAGGGAGGCAGTAGGTGTGCTGATCGTGGCCATAACGTGTTACCCAACCACACTTATATATCTTTCACACTAACGACACTTAAGTGCTCGACTTGAGTGACGCT
This sequence comes from Panulirus argus, assembly GCA_038088735.1. Lineage (NCBI taxonomy): Eukaryota > Metazoa > Arthropoda > Malacostraca > Decapoda > Palinuridae > Panulirus > Panulirus argus. The sequence continues at coordinate 6,387 of JAYMFT010089267.1, read as the reverse complement.
TTGTTATTTGTCACACACTAGTGGCACAAAAGAACACTTGCAACACCAGAAACAGTTAAATGCCTCACATCAGTAACACAAGTAACACTTTCCTTCTTAAACAAGGAACTTATTGTCTTCCACACACCAATAGCACGTACCTGCTACACAGTAGCATGCACCTGCTATACAACAATAGCACGTTCTTACCATACACCACGCAAAAGTAGCACCTGCCTGCCATACACCAGTAGCCTGTATCTGCCACACCACAGTAACACATACGTGCCATACAACAAAAGCATATATCTGTCACTCACGAGCAACACAGTCTTGGGTAAAAGAGAAAGAGGAAAAGAATAGCCTTAGATGTTCTGAGGTGAAATACTTGCTTAAAAATGTGCAGTTAGTATTTCTTTTTTTTTTTATGTTGAAGGCTCCAGTCGCGGATAAAAGTCCACATCAAGGCCAGACCTTTATTGAAATTTGGAGATAACTATAAAACGGAAAAAGAAAAGACAAGGGAAAGTATTTACGAGTTGTTAGTCCCGACATGAAAAGGAAAATTTTTCCAGTGCTTAACTGTCCAGGAAATACAGCAAGCATCCGGTTTTCTGACGATCCCACAACAGTTACTTGAAGCAGTAGCATGACGAGTATTGTATGGTCTAGGTAATAGCAGAATCAGGCAAGCAGCTGTTGAGAACATCGAATTAAAGAGAGACACCTGAAGGCACTGTGCAGGAAAACTGGTCAAGTTTTAAGACGTGATTCGAGGTTTTGATAAGTCGGATTGCTTTAGACTCGAGTCGGTCGAGTGAACGTGTAGGGTTAGAGCTGCCTCAGATACAGGAGCACCGTACAAGGACGGAAGATTCCTTTCTGTGACAATTGTAACTGTCCAAAAGAAAAGAATATTCTGCATTTATAAAGAAAATATCCCATCTTCTTAGAGCTAGATTTACCTAACTCCGTAGTGTGAAATTTCCAAGGCAGATTGAATGCTGTAGTGATACCAAGTATATGGATTGAGTGTAGAACCATCACAGGAGAGGAAAAGACCTAAGGAGAATTAGAAATAGGAAGGAAGGAATTCTAAAAGCATGAAACGTAAGAAGGATGCAGTCTGCTTCAATGAAAGGAAGGAAGGAATTCTAAAAGCATGAAACGTAAGAAGGATGCAGTCTCTTCAATGAAAATACAAATCAGATATGATTTTCTGGAAGTAATTGTGAGAAGACTTGTAAATCGAGCAAGAAAAGGCGACGCAGCTTCGAAAGAAGAGGACAGAAGGGGCGGGGGATGCAGTATTGACTCGTCATGGCATGAGAATAATGGGTTATTAACTGAAGAAAAAACTGTCGTTATACGAAAGATGGCAGAGAATAGGAGATTAGACAAAGCCCTCAGGACTACCGATGCTGTTACGAAAAGATGTTCCCTAAACAATTACAGAGATGGACTAACCAGAAAGGAGCTGTATATAAACATAGAATGGCAAGGAAGGTGACAGTAGAGCTTGGAGATCAGACTCCAGAAGCCTTTGAAATACTCATGTCAAGGGCTACGACTTGGTACGCCTCAGAGTGTCTCAGAGAGCGTTACCAGAACTTGATTACATAACAAAGAACCTTGCCGTTCGAGAATCATATTGATGATGAAAGAGAAGACTTGACGGCTATTGAAATCATAGCAATGGGACAACTTCCGGCAGGGTACAAAAGGCCAGCCTTAATTGGAATAGGCTGTGTCAGTGTTTATCTTCAAGGTGAGGGGAAAAGTTTTGTTACTTGTGGACGGCAAAACAAATAAGTAAAGTGCAAGCACCACTTTATAGACACTCTCCTTCAAGGGCCGAGGAGGGACGCCATGTGGTCAGTATCTGCTTCACCCAAGCAGCGGTCGTTTTTCTGTTGCTTTCCTGTAAACTCTAACGGTCAAACTGCTGCAGCAGTGGGTTATCTACATCACTATGGTCACACTGGCCTACAGCACTCCAGCAGCATTTAGTTACATGTGGTATCTCAGCAAAACTTACTAACAACGCTTTGGTAACGTTTGGTTACTTATAATAGTTCAGTAACATCTGCCCACAACGCTGTGATTCAATATGTTGCAGTCATCAGTGCCCAAGCAACACTATTTTATTCATCGTGCTTTAGTAACAATTGTCTACAACGCTGAAGCAACAGTCATTCACGTGTGGTGCTTTAGTAACATTTTCTTACAACACATAGGAACAAAGTTTCCTGATTACGGCAGTAACGTTTATACACAATACTCTAGTAACATTCAGTTACCTTTGATGCTCTAGTGACTTTTGACTACAACTCTAGCAGCATTGTGCTACGTGTCGTCCACGATTTACTTCTGTATGCATCACTTTGACGACATATTTGCCTATGGTATCTCAACAACGTTTGCTTGCCATACTCCCATAATCACAGTTACAAGTAGTACCACAGTAACGTTTTACCACAACATCCTGGTGACATCGACTTGGTTGTCGCGTTCAATAAACGCGTAGCGTTAGCATTTAGATAATACTAAGTTACCCACAGGACTCGAGTAATTTTTGTCTAGAACATCGTAGTCACACCATGTCATTTACTCGTATAAGCGCCTCGGTGTGCCTTACTTCACTGAATACACATTTTTTTTCTATCATTATTACAAAGTCTTTTACAAATTATCATTATTCTATAATTCATATTTTGACACTGTTATTCTCGGGCTGTTCATCAACCATGTTTAACATAGATTTCCAGTTGCCACGAACTTCAATTGTTATTCTATAGTACATTACATGACACATTCTTTAAAGACAGGCTCCAGTTACAGACAGAAGCCCTCACCGTAACCAGGCCACGAGTGAAAATGGGGAAAAGTAAAAGAATATAGGTTAGAGAAAGTGTGGCGATGAAAAGAACAATAAAATAAACAGGTTTGGTGTATGGCGTATACATGGACGCGGTACTTAGCGCAGCCCGGCAGCTTTCTTTAATGAGGTAGAGAGTAAGCCGTGCAGTCCCGAAGGATATACTTAGAGCTAACTGCCGTAAATGTAAACTAATGTATGTTAACTAGACCCTGAGGACAGACCATCTCTCTCTCTCTCTCTCTCTCTCTCTCTCTCTCTCTCTCTCTCTCATTACATGTGGAGGGTGGTGAGGGTTATCAGGAAGAACCTTAAAACAATTAACCAACGGCAGACTTTTAAGTTCATGTCCTGCTGGCTCGCAGCCGTGCTCATTGCCTTTCCTGCTGGTGGTGCACGAATCTCACTCTCCCGGACCCTTTCCTCGAGCAGGAGTCATCGTCCTCGTCTGATTTAGATGGACGCTAAACGCTCACAGAAAACGGACCCAAACGCCGTCTTCCGGCGTCACAAAATTGGGGTCACAGTGATTGTAACGGCGTCGAGCTGCAGGAGATTTCAACATGTGCAGATAGTGAGCCAACACGAAACGGTAGCTTGCAGGCTCGGAGCTGAGAATGGGACCTGCCACACACCAGGGCATTACGTAGAGTGTGGGGATATTATAGGAATTATAGTCTGTAACCCTGACTTTGGCTTCACATTATGACAGCTGAACAGTGATTAAAGCGATACTTTACATATGTGTATTTAAATATCAGAATTACCGGTATACATATAGTTTGCTTGTGTATGATGAAGTTTCAAGTGTTTGGTGGCCAGTGTTTGCACTCAAAAACTTCAAGGATCTTTTGGCGAATATTTTTCGTACCTTTCCCCAGGGCACAAAATGTGATGTTGCACGAACGTGAGGAGTTCAGGTTACACGAACTGTGAGACGCCGAGGCCTGTTAACGTTTAGCGGGTTCAATAACAATGGACACGAACGCTCTTGTTAGATTTACCGCAAAAATTTCCGAGGCTTCATATCACTTAAAAAGATTATAAAACCTGAAGCAACCAGCATGTGGTAATGACCCGGGGCTGTAGCAACAGATGGCGACTGCCTCGTCATTATTAGCGAGGAGGGGGTGAACCATGATTGACGTGGTCAGTTGCCGCTGGTTTTCCTGGATGATGCATATGGTCACAGTGTTGTTTATGCCTCTCGAACGATGTGCGTCACAGACGCACACCAACTTGGGACGCTGTGCACATTATGGTTCCTTGTCTGCCTGCATTTCGTGGTTGAATAAAAGGATAGAAATAATGATGACGATAAGGATAAAACTCTTCCTATTCACTCTGTACAGGCGGGAGGGGATTCCCAGTATAGCGGCTCAGCTCTGGTCTTCAGTGACAAGGGATCTGGTCGAGCTGATGAGGGTTTGGAGCTAGGGTCCCGTCGATGTTCCTAGGTCTGTGTTTATATTTACCGCAGTACGACTAAGCCACCATCAGACCTTAGGAATGTCTTGTCTTACAGTGCCTTCCAAGCATATTAGAACTAAAGTATACCAGTCCAACAATATCTATCCTTGGCGTCTCTCTAGCTTAAGCTCACAATATAGGATTCTGCATCAGATTCATCTTTTCGATCACTTGTCTTGATCGTCTGCCTCCCAAGTGTATGTTTCCGCGTGGTGATGGCCCCACCCAAGGCCTTTGCCTATACCACACTTCAGAAGTCATTCAGCAGTGTACAGGGTAGGGATGTTATTACCCTTTGAGTGGATCATTCACACAATTTGCTAAACTCATATGTGTTTTACGAAAACTGTTGACCATACCGAAGATCTTGAGGCACTGTCTTCATGGCCGGACTCGTCATATCGATGGCTGGTAACATTGACTCACTTATTAATGTCGCACGATGCCAGTTGGTGCAGAAAACGTATTCCCCATTACAACGTTCTTTTACATTGTTTCATTTGTTTTATGAAATCTGGGAGTTTTATCAGTGACCTACTCTGATGTTTTTAATCACTTTCTTGATGTAAACTGATTCATTTATTTTTCAAGATAATTTGAATGTCATCATTAATAAAGCGCCTCAGTGTATCTAATTATAAGTAACTGGAACTACTACTCTTCTCTAGGATGTTGTGGTTGATGGTGGCGCTGGTGTGGTCCGTGGGTGATGTCATGGCCCGGGAATCCCGCAAGGAGGCCAACCTCCTTCCTGTGTCCGTAGGAGTCAACCTGCTGGACGGCGCGACCACAGAGTATCATGACCAGACGCAACATGGGGAAGAGGAGGAGGAAGGTGCTATAGTTATAGACTATGACTATTTCTTGCACGGCTCAGATCAGGTGGATAACCACGATCCGTACTTCAGCCTAGACCGAGTATACCACAGTCCTAAGGCGAACACACCACGTAACCCTTACACAAGAATAGACGATATCCCTGTCGTGCCAGACTACAACTACCAGAGCGGTGACCATCGTTACAACACTGGCCAGAGTGACCACGATAAGGGTTATCATAAGTACGACAATCCTAGTCATGCCAGTCTAGGGCACCAGCAGGGGCCAGGTGATCCAATGCACGATCCTTTCTCTGTGTTTTACGATTCTCTATTTCCTGAAATGGATTCTGTTATTCCCATGGAAGAAACAGAGACGGTTGCTGAGAACAGTCCCAGAGGGCGGCCTGCTACCGCGACAGCATCACCAGGAACGACAGCTGTTCATCATGTTGGCCACCACGTTCCCACCACAACACCACGACGCTCATCACCACCAGCCATCCACACTCCCACGCAGCCAACAGTCTCCCATCACTCGTTTAACTTGACGAACTCGTCGCAACTGCAGATGATGATGCCGGCGTTCCTCGAAAACTTTGGTCTTCCAGAATCTTTTGTTAATCAGCTCTTCCAGAACGAGTCAGTGCTTGGAAAAGCCCTCATCCAGATGGCTCAGGACGAGACCTTCCGTGAAGCAATGAGCATTATTCCTGAGCTGGACCTATCCAGCGTTGACCTGGCCAGTCTCCCCAGACTGTTTGACAAGTTAGACTCATCTCTTGTGACGACCATCCTGCAGGGGACCGATCTGACTAGAGTCACGGACCTTATACACAGTCTGGGTCTCGACACTTCTTATCTCAAGGGCGTCTTCAGTCGGGCGGGAGCTGCTGGACAGTACAAAAACCAGGTAAGAAATAAATGTTGATTGAATTCAGTTATTAAAAACGTGATAAGAGCAAGGGCTCTTCATTAAGAGCTATATTTTCATGAACACCCAGGTCACCAGAACATACAGGATGACTCCCTGTAGTTGTTAGCGTTCCTGACAGTGACGCATTCATGGGCCGCCCAGGGTCGAGCGCATAGGTTCGAACCCTGGTTGCGGCAGTCGGTCCACACTCAACCCAGATGTTCATCCACACCTAGGGGTTGGTCGATGAAATGGGTACTTGGCTCAGGCTAGGATATATATATATATATATATATATATATATATATATATATATATATATATAT
>JAYMFT010089246.1:0-14073 GCA_038088735.1 Panulirus argus | reverse complement strand
AATAAATAAATAAAATAATATATATATATATATATATATATATATATATATATATATATTATACATATTTGCCGTTTCCTGCATTAGCAAGGTAGCATCAAGAACAGGTAACGGAACCTTAGAGGAAAGATTCTTCAATTTGCGGTCATCTTTGTTCTTTCTTTTGGAAGATAAAACAGGAGGGGAGGACTTCCAGCCCCCCACCCACCCACCCAATCCCACCCCTTTCAGTCGCCTTTGACGACACGCAGGGAATACGTGGGAAGTAAGTAGTCTTTCCTCCCCTATCCCCTGGTACAACCCGATCAAGTTTCGGTAAAGAGTGGTTGTTCAGTGTCACGTATTCTATATCAAGTTCGTCCTTACCTTATCAATAAATTCATAATACAACTTCGTGAAGTTCTCTGCAGCCGTGCAGGCCGACATCAACTTCATGCGATCCTGTGGAACCAGCAGATTATTACAATTTACCAAGTTCTAAAGACTTTATATAATAGATATAACTAAAGAAGGGAGCAGGTGGGTGTTGGAATGCAAAAAGTAAATGGAAAGATGGAGCTGGAAGAGCCTGAATTCACATGCTGGAAGGAGAGAGGTGTTCCTGGGATAAGCGAATTCGAGTTACTTATATAATATGTCACCAAGCCAAAGGAAACAGAAATATCTAAAGCGGATACTCATTGTGCACTCAAGATCTTGTGTGAAAAAACTCAAATGTGGGACAGGGCAAAAGATTACTTCTCATATCCACAGCTTACATCAAGGATCTCTGCAGGTAGTGAACACGATGAAGGGTGAGCACCTGCACTCCTCCTAATGAGAGAGATACTAAGGAATGCTATTAAATTATGTCCAACGGGCTAATAATCAGCCTGAAGCTAACTGTCCATACGGACTTCCGAAACTGAAATGGCCACATGTAACTGACTACGCTAACAGGCCTCGTGAGGGCCAATGACACTGCCAGGCTTACTCTGCTATAGTTAGCCAAATTCTGCCAATAGTCTCTGAAACACAACAATCAGACTTGTGTCCCACTGCACTACTGATAAATATGCCATTCACCGAGGAACAGTTACACACATCTTTCACTACACGGAGGAATTTACGAAAAATAGGAATACCACACAGACACAGACACACACACACATTTACCCTTATATTTCGCGGCAAAGGGCATGGCATTCGGAAACAATTCTGCCACATGATCTTGATCTTACCTCCTGTAATCCAACAAGATATGTAACCATCACCTCAACCAGGCATGATCAGCTGGAACCAGACGAGCCTGCTACACCCATACTCTCCAGATACGAACACTACTGTGTTAATATCACCTTTGAAGGCAGAAAAAAAAAAAAACTGTGGATTTGAGGTACAGGAAAAAAAAAAAATGACTAACCACAATGAAGGTCAAACATGAAAATCACTGGGAATGATTAATAGCACCTGGACTTAATCGTCTCTGAGATATGCATGGAAAATCATGGACGGTCTGATACCCAAATCAAACTAAAGTATCGTCATCTATACTGGCATGAGAGGCATGTAGCATCCAGAGTCTGTAAGAATCATGAGGTACTAAACATCCACAGCATATAAGAATGCAACACTCTAAGCATCGCGGAACACTCAAGTATGGACGTATCACGAGAAGGTATGGAACACCCGGAGCACGTAACAATCCAACACCCTGAGCAGGAAATATCCGAAACATTACCAACGAAATGATGTAAAATGCAGAGAAACTCACAGATCAAACATTTGCGATTACCTGATCAGCTTGGCTGTGGTGGATATGTGGAGCCGGCGGCCCGCAGATTCAAACACAGTCTGACCAAAGGAGCAACATTACAGTTTGGTAACCTAGCAAGAGGCTACAAGCAGAGACGAGCCCGCCAAAGCGAAGGAAGGGACAGTGAAGATAAGATAACTGAGGTCTTCATAAATAACATTTTAAGGAAGCGGTCGCTGGCAACTGGTGGCGGGGTGTGCTGTGCCACACATGTGAGACGTACCGCCACAAATCTCGGGGGCAATGCCACCCAGCTGCTGAGTTACTGTGCCACATATTTGGGATACAGTGTCACACAGCAGCTGCAAAACAGCCGAAACACAGCGCCAGACATGATCTGGGATATAGTGCCACTCAGCAGCCGGGTTACAGTGCCAGAAATGATCTGGGTTATAGTGCCACAAAGCATCTGAACTATAGTGTCACAAATATGGGATATAATGCCACATATCTAGGATAGTGCCACGCAGCAGCTCAGATACAGTGGACTACAGTGCTGCACAGTAGCTGGGATACATTGCTGCACAACAGCTGCGACAGTGCCACGAAACAGCCGGGAAAGTGTCACACAATGGACAGGATTGTGCCACACAGCATCTGGGAACGTGACAAACAGCAGAAGGATTAGAGCCACACACAGCATGTGGGATCCAGTGTCACACGCCTGTTGGTTCGTGTCACACAACAGATGGGATCCAGAGTCACACAACAGGTGGTGCTGTGTCATGAATCAGATGGGAACCAATGTCACGCAAAGGATGTTACGCGTAACACAATAGGTGAGGTTCAGAGTAACGTAACATCTGGCGTTCAGTGTCACACAACAGGCGGGGTGTAGTGTCACGTAACAGGTGGGCTGGTGTCACTCGGCAGGTGCGGTCGTCGAACAACAGATGGGACCTAACGTCACATTACAGGTGGGAGTCTAGTGTCGCACAGCAGATGGAGGATAAAGCCACATAACGGGTCAGGAGTCAAGTGTCACATAAGTGGAGGTTGCCTCACACAACAGCAAGGGTCTAATGGCACACAACAGGCGGGGCTGTCGTACAACAGGTGCAGTCCAGTGATGAACAACAGACGGGGATCCTGTGTCACACACAACAGGTGGGTTCCAGTGTTACACAACAGGTGGGGGTCCTATGGTACACAACAGGTGGGGTCCAGGTGGGAGGGAGTTGTTACTTTAGCCACCTCGTTGCGTGTTGTTGGCACGTGTGGACGACGGACGGCGAGACACGTGTGTGTGTGTGTGTGTGTGTTTTTTTTTCACGACAGCACGAAGGAAAGGCCTGTGAAACTGACGGGAACCTGCCAATACGTTTGTTTTACAATACCTTCAAGAAAGTTTGGTGAAACTGATGAGACATCTGATGAAACGTTTGTTCCAGGAAAGGTTGATGAAACTGATGAGACACCTAACGAAACGTTTCTTCCACGACGCCGTTAGAGAAAAGTTAGTGAAACTATTGAGACACGGAATGAAACGTTTGTTTCAAGATGGCAACAGAATACTTTAGCAAACTGACGAAACACATTCTGAAATATTTGGACCAGGACAGATTGGTTCTATTATGGAACACCCAGTGGGTCCAGCGGATGAGACACGTCAGGGTAGTGTCACACAAAAGGAATGACCGGTGTCACACACACGGCAGTTAGTGTCCACTGACACTGGGTCCTGAGGACTCTACTGCCACGGGACAGGAGAAGTCGCGTAAGTGTCACGCACATCTCATTCGGTTCACGTAAAAGTTGACACCCGGTGTGACTGAAGCAGCGAATATTGTCACGATCAAAGTGAGGTCTAGGGCCACAGAGCAATACAACAAGAGCTGACTGTTATTTATGTGACGGTATTTTCTTGCAAAACAGTTGGGTCCGGTATTGCGCAACACGAGTGGCATTCAGCGTCACGTAGGGGAGAGGTCATGTGTCGCAGTTAATGACACACTGAGTGACATACTGTACAACAAAACGTACCATGTTGGACAAGAGATATGCATTTAGTGCCACACAATAACAAAAAAAGGGACTAGATACAGAAGCAGAGGATCATTTAGTAAGGAACATAATATAAAAGGGAAAGACGCAGTGACAGCTGTGGTTCTGTGCCACAAGCCACAGGATATCATGTATAGTGTGACACAGAATGACAGGTTTTCTCCATTCTAACAAAAATGATGGGGAGGGGGGTCACTGCCATACGTTTGGCACCAGAACAACGAAAGTAACGTCCAGGGCCGTACATAAGGATGTTACAAATCAGGTGGGTGCCAGTGACACATTATAGTTAAAGCCCAGTACAAAAACAAAAACAGGTAAGGTATCGTAAACAGACAACGGATGAGATACGAAGCCAAACAATACAGCATGGTGTCATATAGTGAGTCCAGTTCATTACGAAATTACTTTTGAAGTCACTCTATCACATTACAAAAGGTGTACGTCTCTTCTTAATATATATAACAGATGGGACGGAGTGTCATACATCTCAGGTGCTGTGTGGTAAAGTACATAAGATATGAGGTTTAATGCCATAAACAATTGGGCTGTAGTGACATGCATTGGGCGATTTGGAATCTAGTGCAGTGCCACTCACCTATACGGATTCAATACAATGCCACATAAAATTCTATTGCTGCGACACGTATGTTGGTTAATCCTCCATAAAGAAGAGGTACCGCCAAACATATGGTATGCAGCGCACACTAGAAACTGGGGAGAAGCATATAAGAAATGGGGTGCAGTGCAACATGAGGTGGAGAGCAGTGCCATACAATAGATGTGGGACAGTGCCATACAAGAGGTGGGGTGCTGTGTAATACAAGAAGTGGGGTGCATTGCCTTATGAGATGGGTAGAGTACAATACAAGAGTTGGGGTGCAGTGCCAAACCATTGGTTTGTAGTGCCATGCATAAGGTGAGGTGAAGTGATATGCAAAATGTGAAGAATAATGCCTCACAAGAGGTAAGTCTTAAGTGCCACGCAAGAGGTTGGGGTGCAGTGTCACGCAAAGCGGTAGGGTGCAGTGCCATTCGATTGGTGGAATTCAGTGCCATACAAGAGAAGGGTTGCAATGTCACATGAGAGGTACGGTACAATGCCACACGAAATACAGTGATTCAGAAGAGATGCAGGGCTATAAAGGTAATGCAGTGGTTCCGAGTACTAAGTGGCACTCGAGTCACAAAGGGGTGAGGTGTGGTGCCATTTGAAGTGGGCTGTAATGCTATGATACGTCTCATCCACAATAAAGCTACATTTGTATAAATAATCGTCATAAGGTTTTCTTTACAAACATAAAGCCAGTATATAAAACTTCCCTTTTCGCTTCTAGGTCTTCGCCTCCGTTCTCACGGACAGCTGCTGCTGCTACAGTTTATTATTCTGCATTTAGTTACTCACTCGATCACATTCCTTACTTCATCTGTTCATCACGTAATCTTCACAGATTTAAATTTGAAATCACCAGCAGCATATAATACAATCATTTACATTTCCCTGCTCATCCGAGAATAAACGGCAAGCAATGAACTGCATCCATGCACAACCAATGTGACCTAAAGGGTATATGAACCCTTGTTACCCATAATCGTTCACCTATAACAAAAACGTACTTCACTTAAACGTGGTTGTTCTTCACAACAAACCAACGCGGGACACAACGGGGCAATGTTGCAGTTTCAGTCGCCAAAATCGCACAGTGATAACCAAAAAAGATTTTCCATGAACACCAGCACATTTAATATCAATTCTCATACATCTATCACTAACAAGGGTGGGTAATTCCATAAGAAAAGAGTGAGAAAAGAGGCAGGTCGAACCCCACTCACCGACTCAGCCGCCATTTCGTGGGTTTGTTTACTTGTGATCAGATTCTGGAGGAAAGTTCATTCAACATTTTCCCGTCTCAAAATGTTTCATTCGTTTTGCTCAATAACATAAGGGAATAAGTTTATACGAAAATTATTGTGTATTAAACATCTAAAATTCATACAGATATCATTTCAATAAAAATTCTAGCGCAGTGCAGACTACAAAATAATTAAAAAGTAATAAAAATGATATAGTGTAACGCGTCTGGTAGATGGCAATCAGCTGGCGAGATGTGACAGTTCGGAACAAGTAACGCATTCCGTAGTAATGGTAGCGCCTCCCGCACTCATTATAATGCCCATCATTTTATAAACACAGTACAGAAACTCATCAACATATCGACTTTGCGTGATGTAACGATTAGCATATTTAACTTAAACTAATCAATTAACGGTACTGGTACAACTTACGGCCCTTTAAATCTTCATTAAGTTATATTTTGACGCAGCATAGTAATGTAAGTAGTACAATATCTGGTTCATCAGAATATGATTATCAAAACTTATTTCCATAATTAGCGGATGCAGAGAAAATGGTAATGACTCCAATGTCGATACCATTCCAATTTCTGAATTGTACAGACTTGTTCCAGCAACAATTATTTTTCTTCAATATTAATCACTAGTTTTTTATTAAGTATATCTAAAAAAATGTAGAAAACATCTGATGAATATAAAAATCCTGTATACATAGAATAATTGTAGAATTAATAACATACTTGTACTTTTAAACATTTAAATATACTTAATAAAGTGTGGGTTGTGTGTAATCTCGCTGAACCTCGCGGGATCTCGCTGTTTCTCGTTCAGATCACGTGACCCAGAGAGACGTTTATTTTTTCCCACCACAATGGCGCCAAGCCGTATATGTACATTTATATGTAATTTTAGTCTCTTCCGCGGTGGTTTTATCGTTGTTCAGCACTGTTTTAGGATGTAAAGAGATGCTGTGTATGGTGTCCCGCATGAAAGGTGTCGACAAGGTAAGTGGCTGGGCTGTAATTTTAGGGTTAATACGAGTCCCTTGGTAAATAATTGGTTGTCAGACAGAAACAACACACCTCTCGCTCAATATTTTGGCATTTCGCGCCTCCCTGGAAGTGAAAATGATGTCATATCATCAATTTAGTGGTTGTATGACGATTACCAAGTATGACATGAAAGGAATGAGTTGAAATACTAGTGGAGATCGTGAGAAATAAGCTCGGTGTTAAAAACTGGAAATTGCGCAGTGCTGCCATCTATCAAGCCACAGCGAACAATATCATAGTGGAATTTTCGTTTTTCGCTATTTAGCACCTAGTGACAGTGTATTTGGGGTGATATTCCCCAGAGAAACCCATAAACGAGGTGTAATTAAGGTTTTCAGCGGTGTTGCAGTGTTAGATAAGGTGTGGTGCACTCGGGCTGCCTCTCTCGGCTGTGTTTATGTTTGGCAGTGGGCCATTGATTTTCATATCTGAAAGTAATTTCGAAAGATGTCTGGAAGTTTGTGGCCGAAAGTGACCTATAACGCCAAGAAGTACGCTGGACAATTATGTAATAGATGATTCTTAGTGAGAAAGTGATAGAAAATAACAAATAAAGTGAGTGGAGGTGGGCTGGTCTGAGAAAGGCACCTGCCAATTTGACATCCCAGTCTCCAGGTCTGTTGTGTTACCTGACAGGTAATATTCCTTTAGCCAGGGCTAGCTTCTGGTCCTCCCAGGCAGCACTGGGAAGGACCAGAACAACTGTTTGGATTAATTGTGTGTGATTCAAGTGAAGTCTTGTGAGGGATCAGGTGCTGCAACCTGGATTGTTTACATACAGCTAGGCATGCCACACACACACATACTACCATCTTTATCTTTGCTTATTTACTCAAACTTATGGTGAACTAGTTACTAGAAATACAGTTAATTGTGGATGGAAGGTTTTTGTTTACTTTTTGTTTTTTAAGATATATATATATATATATATATATATATATATATATATATATATATATATATAGATGATTTCTTGAACATACTTGATTCATTATCTTCAAGCCATTTGATGCATTTGAAAGACTGTCATTTCTACAAAAATTTGGTCTTAGTGTTGGATTATTGACTCTGACATGAGAAAGATATGCTTTGGTAAAGGGAGAATTTTCTTAGATAATGAAATGCAGCAGAGAACATGCAGTGTGTTTCCTTCACTGCTTCTGTGTGATATACTTAAATGACTGTAATAAACTTTTTTTTTGAAAAGCTAGAAATATGAATGCTTGAACTCATGATTAGAATGGATTTGTTGGGTGCTGTTCATTTGAGGGGGAGTTGGGGGTATAAGTACTGTTTCTTTTTATAAAAGAAAAAATGAAATTGAAATTTGTTAGTTGCCCATTGAAAACATTTTTTTAGAATTTGAGGTATTTCTGTTTTATGAGATTTATATATGTTGTTCAGAGGTAATTACTAGTGTTAGTGATATTAGATATGAATGATATCCATAAGTTTTAAGTAATTTTGGGAAAACTTTTTGAAAGTATACGTTGGTAAATTCAGAGGAGTGTGTGATAGGGAAAAGCCTTTGTAGGTATATGCTTATACAAATATGAAATGTCACTCTGATTTAGATTCCAGTAATGGGGAAAACCTTTTGTTGACACTGGAAAGATTGAATGAGAAGAGTTTTTAATGCAACAAAAAAAAAAGTGTTTTTGATTATATGTGAAGGACTGTTATGAAGTAAATTCAGAATTTACAAGTAGGACCATTCTGAACTAGCTGAATTGGGCTTTATGTTGAATCAAGGAAACAGTTTGCAATAAGCTAGCTTTTATGTAGGACCTAATGTGAAATCTACCCAATGTTTGATCCTGTATACTGGATATAAACTAATGCAGAACATACCCGTACATATCCTGTTAGGTATGGGTAAGTCAATACAAAGCTGTTTGTAAGATATTTCACAGTAGCCCTTTACAAATTGCCATTTACAGTGACAGTAAATGTTTTCCTCTCTAGACAATCACAAAAACATGAATCTTTCTCTCAGATCGTAATGGCAATTAAATGGCCATTGAAATTTTTGCCAAGTAAATTTCAGATATAGGATGTGACACTAAGGCTCAGTTTTAGAAAATCTTGAAAACAACATTCAAGAAGCTGGAGGCTTCGCAGGTTTATAAAAGGGAAAATCCTTGTTAAACTAAGGGTAGAGAACTTCCTATATGAACTTTACCCAAATTGGGTGTTCTTTTTTTGGATTTTATTTTTTCTTATCTAAGCGAGATACATTTTTTTAATTCTGACATTTGAAAAAAAAAAATTTAACTTTCACATCACATTTGAAATGATGATTTGTATGTTCTATTAAGAAAATAGTTGAAAAGACATATAAATTTCATTAAAGAGAAATGGGTTTTCGCATGTATACTTGATGTTGGCTAAACTTCCTTTAGCTCTATATGAGTTTCAGTTGTAAAGTGCTTATGGTTTGTTAAACAGCTTCCATGGAATCAATGCATTTTTTATTTATATTTTGGTTGCGTTGCTCATTTACGATGTTCAGATTAACAGCAACTTTTTTTTTTTTTTAAGAAAAATCATAAGATTAAAAATTTTTCTCAATAACAAATAAAGTTTTATATTTGTATGTAATCATTTTTATAAGCCTTAATGCCAGTAAACATGTGAAACCTAAAAATTATTTTTTTTCATACATGCTCGCCATTGCGCACATGAGCGAGATAGTGTCAAGAATAGATGACAGGGCCTTAGAGGGAAAATTCCTCACTTCGCTCCTTGGTCTGTTCCTTCATTTGGAAAGTGATAAGGAAGGGAAGGTTTCCAGCCACTCACCACTGCCCCTTTTAGTCACCTTCTGTGACACGCAGGGAATACATGAGCTGTATTCTTTTCCCCCTATCCCCAGGGATATTGCTGTTATTATTATTATTATTATTATTATTATTATTATTATTATTGTTATTGTTATTATTATTATTGTTGTTGTTGTTGTTGCTATTATTATTATTATACTGTGGGGATGGAAGATGTAATGTGAAAGATATTTTTTAACCAGCATGGAAGAAAAGTTCACTATTGTTTATTGTTGCCATTTACACTGGTGGGAGATGTCTTAGTGATTGATATATTTTAAACAGCTGGGAAAAGGTTACTCATTAGTAGCATTATTATTATTATTATTATTATTATTATTATTTTATTGTTTTTATTTTTATTATTATTATTATTATTATTATTATTATTATTATTATTATTATTTTTACTTGAGGAATATTCCTTTAGGTTTTGTTCATCCTTTCCTGATCACTTTTGAAGATAGGGACAACAAAGTGTTAAAAAGAATGTTACCATTACAGTATCAGTTTTATTGTTATTTTTTAAGAAGTTTTTTGAAGGTAGATGTGCTGTGGATCCATCCTGAAAGGAAATATTTTCTCAAAAAGGCACTGATAATTGGTAGTAATATCACTTATTTTTAATTCCAGTATCAAGCACAAATGTAGTTTTGTTATTTGTTTTGTGAGAAGTTTCTTAAAGTTAGATATTCTTTAAATCCATCCAGAAAGAAATTTATCTCTTGAGAAAATTCCAAAAGTAATAGTAGGTATTGATATCACTTCATTTTAAATCCAGGCTTAGGCACAACTGTAGCATTGTTATCTAGTTTCTGAGAAGTTTCTCTGTGTTACGTATGTCTTGTATCCATTCCAAAAGAAAAAGTTGTCCTAGATATGAAAAATAGAATAATAGTTGATATTAATATAACTTCTTTTAAATCCAGGCTGAGGTTCAAATGTAGCAAGGTTATTTACTGGGGAAAAAGCAGTGTATAAGCCTGTCCTGACTTAATCCAAAATCTTATCCCACCTCTCTGGCGAGCTTGCCACCCATTACTTCACCACACATGATGGTAATTTATCCTTTCAGTTTCAAGATTATTATTTACACTGGTACATGTTTTTCGGGGTAGGTTGGGTATTTTTATTGCACTATTACAATGAATATTATGAAAATTTTGTCATAACATTCATATATTACCACAAGTTACCATGCTCACTGGTGAGCTGAGAACAGACCGTGGGTAAGATTTTGAATCTTCATCCCCCATCTTCAAGAAAAAATCTTATTTGTGCTTTTTTTTTTTTTTTTTTTTTTTTTTTTTTTTTTTTTTTTTTTTTTTTTTTACTTGCTGTGAAGTTTGTGTTTATTTTGTCCATAGGTAAAGATTTTAAGTCTGATTTTATTTCACATGTTGAATTTTGAATCTAGTTTACAGAAAGTGAAACGTAACTGTGATGTGAACATTTTTTTATAGTAAGTAATTTTACTTTAGTTAAACTTTTTTACTGTATAACCAGATTTGGTTTCAGTGTATGTAACATTTATCCCTATTATATATTTCCAGTTAAAGAAATACCAGATATAGCATTTTAAGTACCAGTACTTCATGTTAAATATTAAGGTAGCATGAATTGTCTTCCCAGTGCCCACGAAAAAATTTTCAGATACGTATTAATGGTGATCAAGGGTTTTTGGTCTGTATTATTGAAATTATTGTTTTGTTGTAGCTTTGCAACTTGGATATTGAGATGATTGGAAAAAGATGTACACATTCTTTTACAAGTTTTGTCCCTTTTTAATCCCAGTAGTTTTTAGAGGCCTTTTCTTCTGTAAAGTTTGCACTCTGCAAGCTTGAACTGTTTAACTTGGATATTTCATGCAGTAGCTATCCTGAGAAGGATATCATTTTACATGAATAATTTATCAGAAATCTGGAAGCTTTCATAATTATAAGGAAAGGTTTTAAGTCCTTATCTGTTAGATACTCACAAAATTTTTCTTGTATTGTATTGCATTCATTTTGTCTATCTCCCTTTGACATGCACTCATGTGTTGGATATATTTTAGCTTTACTGTATTAGGAATTAGGCTCAGTAATAGTATTAACAGATGTAAGAAGTGAATCTTCCATATGGTACTGCTTTGTTTTTAATGCTGTGGATTTTGTTTTTTGCATAGACTGAGAGATTCATTTACCTGTATCACGGGACCCTCTGTGACAGTTACTTTTTTTATTCTTGCTGGGAGTTATTACTTTACTGCACAGAATCATTGATCATCAGTGTGAACAAAGATTAATCTTCTGAGAATATTGTTTTGCATCCCTTTGGTAAACTTTAAGGTGCTAGTAAACTTTCCATATTTTTCTACTAAATAGTCTATTTTAATTTTGAAACTAGGGTGATTGTTTTGTAGCTTCTTGTGATGTATCTTTTAATTCAGACCAGCAGACCATTAGAATTGTAGATGATTATTGATATTGTAACATTGGGTTTAAAATGGTTATTAAATGAAAATAAACAGGACTCATAATTGTGTTCAGCTGTTGTATGGAAAAGTAATTGGTTGTGAAACTTTTTGCTTGATGAAAATTGCTTTGCATATATAATGAGAAAAGGAAAGTAGAGATGATTTTAGTGAAGGTGATTGAAATTATTGGTAGCAAAGGTAACTTTGTAAAGTTATACTGGTGAGAGGCCTTATACTGACTGGTGAGAGATTATATACTGCTGTTGATAACCTTTTTCACATATCTTTTTTGTGGTCAGTATCAGTCTTTTTGTTGTTGTTTTTTTTTTTTTACCCAAAACTAGGAATACACAACATTTATTGAACTATTGAGGGTACAGAATGTATATTGAATGTTTCATTAGAATGAGCATTGACAAATTTATATGACTACTTTACCCATGTGAAAGAAATGCCGTAGATTCAAGATTACATGGCTTTGATGCTCTAAAGATATTACTGATGGTGTTATTGACAGCTCAGTAAATCAAATAATGGTTTTCTGGTTTCACGGATTTGGGTGAAGTTTTGCCACAATGTGTTGTCAGAGTTGAGATCAGTCTTTTTGAAAGTTGAATAGTAAAGGTTAATTTTTATCCAACTCTCCTTAGGTTATCTATATGGTGTTACAAGATAGGGTAGGATGTTAATAGTAGATTTGATCTGTTTCTTTTTTAAACCATTTTCTACATTGGTTCATGCTGTTAGTAAACTTAGTTCTTGGCTTCAGTGAACATAGTTTATCATTTATTTTCAAATGCCCATATTGGCTGAATATACCTGTGAAGAAACTTCAAATTGTTTCATAGTTCTACTCCGTTGTTATGCTTAATTGTAAATGCCTGACAGTTGAGTCCAAGGTGATTATGTATGTAACCCATGGTCCTTCATAACCACTTCAACCTGTTTATCTGTCAGACTTGGAAAGATTAGGTCTGGCTGTCCCTTGAATACACTCTTTGATTGGGTTGATTTTTTTTTTTTTTTTTTTATTTTTTTTTTTTTTCCCATTTATTTTAAAAACAAGACTGCATGTGCAGAATTTCCCCCAAGTATGACAGAAACTAACCCTCTCCCAAATTTCAGGTATCTGAAATCCTGCAACAGTGGATGAAATTGTAATTATTCTTCATCTATAATGATGATACAATTGACAAGTGGTGGTTGCTGTTAGCCTTACAATATGAACCTTGTGTTCATTTTAGAAGCCCCTCTCTACCTGTAGTGTTTGTTAGGACCAGGCAAGATTATTGGTCCTCTGAGCAGTCAGGCTGTTTGAGGTTGCTACATGCAAGCCTATGTACCTCTTCTACAATCTGGCTAAGAGGTATGCTTTGTTTGCCCACAAAGTGTCTAACAGCTACTCTTATAATTAGTGAGTTGAACTTATTTGGGATCAAATGTTTATGCTTTTCTCTCTGATTTATTGGCACATTTTGATTTTTAGTAGTTTTGATTTACAAAGTCATCCATACTTCTCCTTGTAATAATAGGGAATGATATTTGAGTTTAGATTGAGGATCGTGCCTCCAGGAATTTTCCTTTTCTCGTAGTTATGTATCTCATGTCTGCCTTCCATTGAATAAAGTTCAAATAGTTTTGCTGTTCCAAGTAGTTTTGAATTTTGAGAGCATAACTGCAAACTGTTAATGATTTCTCTACATTTTCTGACCCAGCTGGCCTGCCTAGTTTGAAGCATAAATTAGTACAGGAAGAGAAAAACCAGAACAAACTTCAAGCCACTTATTATATACTAGTGAAAACTAATATTATTGAAAGAATGATATGGATTTGAGACGAGTGAAAGATAACTATTAGAATGCAATCATCAGCATGTATGAGAATATGTTTAGTGGGGTAAGGTTACCTCTTTATGTCTTCCATGTTTGTTCATCCTTGAGTGAGTTAGGCCCAATAATTTTCTAACTTTGTCTATGTAAATACTTGGGAATTATTGTTTCTCCTTTATCCGCATCAGCGAGGTAGCACCAGGAAACAGACAAAGAAAGACCCATTCCCCCACATACACACATATATACATACATGCAC
>JAYMFT010089235.1:0-14073 GCA_038088735.1 Panulirus argus | reverse complement strand
TCACAAGCGCACACACGCACACACACAAATTATATAGATATATATATATATATATATATATATATATATATATATATATATATATGAAATGTTGTTTGGCCTTGCTACCAGGTGAGCGAGACGCTGCGAACGCAAATGTTTATCCTACAAGGACGACTTGGACATTCCTTTAGTATAAAGGCCCAACACCCGGCCTCATCTGTCAATGTCGTTATTCAGTTTTCTTCAACATTTCGTCACATTAACTCTAGTTTTATGGAGCTATATTTCCATTTAACTGTATTCCCTTTGGTTACCTTTAGTGACTTTTTTTTTTAACTTTATATTTATCAATAATCAATTTGATCATCATTTTCCCCTTATGATTAACCACAATTTGGTTATTTTTTCCTTACATTTAGCCATAATCAATTTGGTTATTATTTTTCCCCCTTATATTCAGTGATAATCAATTAGGTTACTTTTGCTCGAAATAGATTAATTTCAAACTTTCCTTTAGCTTCATTGCACTTGGGTTAATTCTGGGGTGTCGTCTCCCTCGCATGAGGCTGCTTGATAGATGTGTGTGTCTGTCGGGCTCGGATAGATTTATCTAGTACCCGAGCGAGCTGGACTTGTGCAGGCGGTCTTCCCTCGACCCCGACAGCTTATAAATCTTGGGCTGGCTGGCGGGCGGGTATCGAAGCCTCGGCAATACGTCAGTGTGGCGCAAGTCTTGGCCCGCAGGAGAGTCTTCTTCGTCTATCAGTCTTGTTGCAAAGAGCTTTCTTTAAGTAAATTCTCTTTCGTTTTTATAGCTCAGTTCTCGGCGTTCATGTATAGGGCCGTTTTACGCTATTTGTTCGCTCTTTAGTTCGTTGACTAGGCTATTGTTCGCTCGTGAGTTTATATGCTAGACCGTTGTTCGCTACGCTGTTCGCTCGTGAGTTTATATGCTAGAATGTTGTTCGCTCGACTGTTCTTCTCTCGCTAGTTCATTCGCTAGATAGGTTGTTCGCTCTAGTTCATTTACTAGACTGTTTTTCGCTCGCTGGTTGATTCACGCGACCGTTGTTCGCTTGGTACTATATGCGTTAGACCGTTGTTCGCTCGGTAGTTCATTCGCTAAGGCCATTCTCTCTCTCCACTGGTGGTTGGATGCGTTCGCTCAGTAATAGATCTGCACAGTTTGTAGCATTTAAGACTTGGTTCCAGTAAATCTCATCTGGTCTGAGTGCTTGTAAATATGGCAGCAATGAATACAATTATCCTTCGGGCTCATTCATTAATTAATTTTTCGTTGTATGGCAATTAATGAGAGGGATAACCTTCCTCCAATTGACTGACTGACTGACTGTCTGCTGTCTGTCTGTCTGTCTCCCACGATATCTGAGTAATGCTATCTGAGTAATGAAGAGACATGTAACGAAATTATTCACCGGTATGATGCATGAATAACATCTGGGAGAACATGCAAGGTTGTACTTGCCTGAGTGTATGCGTGTTTGTGTGTGTTCAGGTGCTCATGTATGTGTGTAAAGATTTGTCTGTGTGTGTGTGTGTGTGTGTGTAATGTACTGTACGGGTAGGGACATTCTCAACTATCGTACAAAATCTTAAATATATGTATGTTATGTGTCTTAACCACGTCCTCAGTCATTCTGTTCCATTCGTCTTTAACTCTGAAAGCACAAAAGTATTTCCCTTTATTTTTTTTAAACAATTCTCTTTCTCGATTCCATGTCGTGTCTTCTGGGTGCTCTGTCCCCACGTCTTTCGAGAAAATGTTCACACAGTCTGAGACATCAATCTGTTTTAGAAAACTTAAGGGGTGTGATCAGGTCGCCTCTTGCCCTACTTCCTTCCAAGGTGGAAATATTTAAAGCTCACCTCTCTTAATTATGGTACCATCTCTGATGCCATCCTCTGGACATCCTCTAGTAGCTCTTTGTACATTTTTAGGCTCGGTGACCGAACTTGAGAGGCATTTTGTAGATCGAGCCTCATATAGGGCATGAACAGTTTGCTCGAGACTTCTTTATGATTATACTTTAAAAGTATTCTAGTGTTTGACAGCTGCCAGTTGGTCTTATTACCAGTTCTCCTAAAGTGAGACTCCCCTGGCTTTAGGTTTAAGGATGATGGTGACTCTTAGATCCCCTTTCACAGACAGGATTCCTAAATCTTATTTCATGCTAAATGATGACTGTCACTTGGCGTTGTCCCATCCTCGTTACATCAACCTGTGTATCATCAGAACAACTTTGGAATTTGTCGAGGTCCCTTTGTAAAGCGATGCAATCCCCCCACGCTCTCCACTTCCTTCATGACCCATTAATCATCCGCAAACATAAGCAGGTAAGAGTCCATCCTTTAAGGGAAAGTCATTTGCCATCGATGAAGAAGAGAAATGTTCTCAGGAGGGAACTCTGTGTCGCCCTGTGATGCTCGTGACCTGGTCCCATCCTGTGGCTGTTATCCAGTCCCTCACGAATCCTTATGCCATCCTCAGCAGTCCTTCCCCTCGATTCCCTCAGCCTAATTAGCTGCTCTCTAACTGCCAATTTACTCCTGGTGAAATTCGTGGGAAAGTCTTGGATTTATTCTTTCCTCGTCCATGATTACTCTATTAGAAATTCCTTCGTTTCTTCGTTCGTGTTATACTTGTTATACTTGTTATACTTGTCCTTTGCAAAAGCTGTCTGGCTGGAGGGCAGCCTATCCTCGCTACCGAGCTTCTCGAATCTCATTTCCTTCCTGCCATTTTCTAATCTCTCTTCCCTCTTTATCAACATCCCAAACATGTTCCCCACGCCTTCGTAAATTTTAAGGAACCTTTCGTCTCAGAATCCTGGTTATTGACTACCGAGTCCCATTACACAGTCTCTTGCCATAATAAGTGATATCCGTGTACTTTCCACAATTTGTATTCATTTTATGGCTTGTTTCATCTGATTATACTGATTGATTTATTGTGTGTGTGTGTGTGTGTGTGTGTGCGTGTGGATACATATTAATATCTAATGCCATTATGAAAACACAAATACGGTTGTGAGTCAGATATGATATCGGAATTGTGAAATATAATTCTCTTTAAACTCGCGTGTGGCAAAAATTATTTTACGAAGCTTATAGCATTAATGGCTGAGTTTGGAAAGTCCTTACCATTCATTACACGGCGAGAGTTTTCCGCGCTCGAGTGTAGCGGAAGTCGCTATTCTGTTACGCTACGAAATATATTAAAAAAAAAAGACAATTTGCACACAAAATTTTTTTCTTTCAGGTAAAGCGAAAGTCACAAATATCCAGGAATAACACGAGGAAAACAGGACTAACATCCACGTTCAGTTAAACAATATGGAAACAATTGTTGGGTAACTGGCCAGCGCTATTTCTGAGTACAAGAAACTTCGTATGGCAACACTCCCAGGCCAGCTGGTGTTGCCGACTAATGATCCCTCCCAACTATTGCCTCTTTGGGTAGCGGCCGAGTTAATGAGCCGTAGACCGAACCATTATCTCCGATGCTCTGTGTTGACTCTTCTTTTACCAGGGAGTTTTTAAGAGTCACCTTCTTCAAAATGTGAACCTTCGAAATTCTCTCTCTTTTTTTCCCCTCTCTATCTCTCTATTATAACCCGGCAATACAATGTCCTACAATAATGGAGGCAGAAAATCGCTCCCTCTGTCCGTCTGTCTGTCTGTCTGTGTAAAGACATCCTTAGTGCCCTTTGCAAGAAATTCATCCGCTTCACCTGCCTGGTCGTCCAGCCTGTCAAATGCAGATATACCTAAACTCCACACAACACACACAACACGAAGCATTTAGAACGATCATCGGCTGCCTGGCAACTCACAAATAGTCGACACCTTCAAGTGAAACAAGAATACATCCAACACCATCTCAGTCTCGATACATTGATTAGTGTTCATTTCTTCGCAATAGCACTATAGGCCCTTTACCACCAGTGTATCTTTTGCAAAGGGCTTTCACTAACTCTTCTGTTTTCAGTATACCACTTGCCACAACTCTCCACTTCCCGTACCTCACCGTTCATTACACTCTACATTTGCCACCCTATCCTCTATCTTACACACACACGCACACACACACAGATGGACGTGTGTGCATAAAAAATTTCTAAGGTTTGTTTCATTGTTAAAGTGTTTATTTACTATCTTTGATTTTGCCTTATGTCATCCATCCTGTTTCGTGCTACAAAGTCGAAATAGTTCCAGTTTTGGACTACGGTTTTATGGAGACTGTATGGTATCTAAATAGAATTCTCTCGCCTTGATTACCAATACACATATGGGTAGGATAGCAGAGTGGCCAATGTAATTAGCAACCATTCAAATGGCACGGGGTTCGAATCCTTGCTGTTGGAGGGCATAATGTGTGATATAGTGTATAGATATGAATGCTTTGTGGATTCTCAAAACTTATCGTGTGGCTTTTGATGTGTTGTTGCATGTTGCAGGTGAATGTTGCCTCTCATACTGCAACATCTATAATCTGTTTTGACCCCGTAACAATTCTTCATATATATCTTTCGAGTAATTTCTTCCTCAGTCTCAAAGTAGATTCGCGCCAGAGTGCTGGCTGGGAGTGCCCCATCCCCACAACGGCCAGACTTAGAACAACAGTCTTCCGCGGGTCAATATTTGCACTAAGTTAGGCCAGGTGGGTTAAGTCTATTACCACCTCCTTCGTCCAGAGATGGCTGGGGCTCCCAAGTTGCTGTGAACCTCACTCCCTCACTAAATCCCGTGTCTAGCGTTGGCCTCCGCAAAGTGAGCAGGAGGCTCTCTCTCTCTCTCTCTCTCTCTCTCTCCTATTTATATTTTTTTTCTTTTATCAAGCGAGACGTGTGATGAGTGCTACGCGTGTCAAAAATTACAGTTTAAGTACTAGTAGGTAGGTACTCTATTTCTTTAATATATATAACGTTGTGATCAGGCCATCCTAAATTAAGTCTTCTTTCTTCCAAAGGCGGGCAAATCTAAAGCGTCCAGCCTTTCCTTGTAACTCAGCTCTCTTGATTCTGGTACCACCTTTGTTTGTCCTTCTCTGGACCTTCTCTAATTTGGGCCTTGTGTATGACGTGAACAGTTTGCTCACCATATTCCTGTCAATGAACTTCCATGTCCTTCTAATATTTGCCGGCAGACACTTGATCTCCTCAGCTATTCTCGTTAGGTGGAACTATGACGACAAGTTTGGGACAATATCAGTCCCCCTTCCCCCAAGTCTTTCTCACTTATAGATTCCAGCTTCTTGTTTTCTGCTTGATGATAATCAAATCGAAGCTTTATTTTCTTATGACACATCCTTATTACATTTACTCGTGCTGAACTTCGTCAGCCATGTTTCAGACCAACTTTGGACTCTGTCAAGGTCCCCTTGTAAGTGTCTGCAATTCCCCAAGTTTCACTTCCCCCATGACCTTTGCATCATCTGCAAACATATTCAGGTAGGAGTCCATACCTTCTGGCAAGTTATTTACGTAGAACAAGAGGAGTAATGGTCTCAGAACAGAACCTTGTGGCACTCCGCTTGTGACCCCCAACTCATTTTGAGAAGGCTTCTCTGACATTTGACGTTTGTTCCCTTCTACTTAAATATAATCTGGCCATCGAAGTTGTCTACCCCTTATTATTGCCAAGTGATCCAGTTTCTTAATGGGCCTTCCATGTTATGAACTGTTAAATGCTCTCTGGCACTCCATATACAAACGATCCACCCAACCTTCCCTTTTGGCAAAGGCAGAGCTCACTTTCTCGTAGAAATGTAAGAGGTTTGTTACACATGACCTCCCTTCCCTAAAGCCGTCCCGTCTCTCAGTTAGGTAATCTATCCTCACTTGAAAGTTATCCATTTACTCGATTGTATTTTCTGGAACCCGTCAGAGCACGGCCGTCAGGACTGGTCCATAGTTCAGTGCCTCTTCCCAGTCTCCTTTCCTACACAAAGGTATGAACATTACATGCTCTGATACACAGGCATTACCGAGACACGCCCACGAGGCGAGTTGCAGCGTCCTCGGGGCCGGAGTGTGGGAGGCCTGTTTCACCCCACAGGCCCACAGCGAGTGGGCGGGGCCCAGGGGTTCTACATAGATAACAGTTCTAGATAAGTAGGTTTTAAGGTCAACGGTGGTAAAGTGGTTACGCGATTCGTCTTCCGTAATGGTGGCCAGGGTTCAGTGTTTAGACGCTTCATTGTAAACTGGTGTGGATCGAATTACACGTAAACATTATATGTTCTGATACATAGGAATGCCATTTGCCCTATTCGATTTCCCTTGGCACTTTTTTGCCTATGTCCAGTGACGTCTTGGACAGTTATTCCGAAGCTGCTCTCCACAAGGGATGAGAGTAAGGTGGGCTCCTTTGGGACGATGATCATACGATGTGGGGCCCGAGAACACACACACAGACAGACAAACGCAGACACACACAGACTAAAATATTGTGGACTACTGTTACGCCGAGTGATCAGGGTAATGGAATGGTTTTATGGGACACTTAACACGGCTTCTCCTAAAGTTAACGCTCCTCTGTTTCTTCATCGCCACGGGAGAGAGAGAGAGAGAGAGAGAGAGAGAGAGAGAGAGAGAGAGAGACCTTAAAATTGGTCTGATACATTCTCTTCCTTCACAAGAAGGCAAATAAAGTGACTTAAAATCCTCTACAAGACACATTTTGCTCAGCTGGCGAGATCTGGCAACTGACACTTAACACTTCACTGCCAGACGTGCACGAGAACGTTCAATAATTTCAAGCCACTTAAACACGGACTACACTGTATCTGAGCGCTGGTTTCTTGAGGGGGGGGTGGGGAAATTACTTCCATTAAAGTTTGATCAGAGTCTCCAGAGGATTTTGACGACCGTCAGACATTTTTGGCAAAGAAGGATTTTTAGTGCAGTACGAGATGTCATCACAGGATTATTTTTTTACTTCGTTTCCATTTGACATAAGTGACTTGTTTTTAAACGGTAATAAACACCTGGAATGGAAAAGGTATGAGTGGTGGAAATATCAAAGGTGAAGAGATGAGAGTGCATTGTATTTAAAGAGGATAACATAACTGATTGTCAGCGTCAGCTCAATATGAATAGAGAGAATTCACTGCTGTACACATGTCATGGCATAAGAAATAACATTAACGCAATGTGATGGAAGATTCTTGTGTCCCTGAAGTTACTTGTTTGAAGAAGAGATAATTTTATTAAGAGTCGTAGTTTGCATCAAATAAAAGACCTAGATGATTTAACACCGAGGTATTTTAGATTTTTCAAACGTCACAATATATTCCCAGTGGAGGTATATGATAACCAGCGATTTTTTTTTTAATTTCCTAAAAAGTAGCAAAACTCTGCGTTGTTTGTGCTAAACTCCCTACTCTCGCTTACTTCTACAGAACTTTGCTCTATACTTCAGTGACTCCAATTATCACCCTCCCTCCCTCCTCCCCTTCCTTCTCCTGTGCTTGACACCCGTAAAATCCTCATGAAACAGCGGGATAAATCTTGACATTAAATAAATTACATAGATATTGAAGTCAGTATAACCAAAGTCGATCCCACAGTGTAAGGTAAATACCACACACACACACACACACACACACATACTGCAGGAGCTTCACAAAAATATAAAGGACTCCTTGGGCAGAAAGTAAGTTATGTATATACATAGTATATATTAGAACATATAATGTACATATGTAAATCAAAATGAATAATTTTACCACTGCACGCCCGAGAATCGAACCCTGGCTACTGAGAATAATAAGTTGACAACGTACCCCTGGATTACCAAAACCTCCATCAGTCATTGCACGATTATGCTCATCTTCCCTACCCTCCATAAATGCCACCATGGAACGTAAGGGCAACAAAGACATTACTATCAGAAGAGCAGATAGATTCTCAGTGTTCGAACGGACTCTATAGACTGCTAGGATTACTTAACTTCAAAGTCAAGACATTCCCACAGGATACCAGGATATTTCAAACACACCCAGTGAAACACCAGTGGACACCCTGGGAAGGATATTGTACGGAGTCATTGACGCATCGGGCGCAGAGGTGATCGGATTTGGAAGTGTCAAGTAATGTCAGGACCAACAGACCTGGTAATCCGATAATGCCCAGATGTGGACACCTTTCATTCCACCTTGCTGGATAACCAGGCGAACGCGTCACGACCCCTTATATATACCCCATGCCAAATAATGCCTCGAAGGAAATTCTTAATGTGGTTTATTGGCTGCACTAGACTTCGAGAGCCTGTCCGCGTACGTAATGGAAGACGCCATTGGAATAATGCGTGGCAATGGCTAACACAGCACCGCACCCCTTCGGCTGCCACGCCTGCAGGAGCAGATCCTCTGGAAACTGTTGCTCGCCTGTAAGACGTGGTCAGCTCCTTTCTGATGGCCTGGGGGGGGGGGGTACCTCAACCTATCGTCGGTAGGTAGATGATATATTCCTGGACGCCATAAGAAAGAGAGCCAGCCACAACACCTTCGTCAGGAGATGCAGGAAGTATGGGTTCTTTGCCACACCGTAGATGAAAAATGTTTGGATCAATATGCTCTTCCTTGACGCCAATATTCACTCTTCTAACTAGCTGTTGCTTGCTACACAAGTGTACAAGGAAACGGAACTTAACTCGGGAGATTGAATAGCCTGGAAGATACACACACAGTCAGTGTCATGAAAGATTCTATACACGGGGCGTTCAATATTCATTCATACTGGTTCCTTAACTGCTTTATGGCCTCAAGAAAGTGTCATCCCTCCTAATGAAGCAACAAACCCAAGTCACAAATCCTTCGGTGCTAAAGAAGAGCATCGTAGTCCACATGTATAACTGCAACACTAGAGATATTGCTCGCTCCGTCCCAGCAGTTGAACAACATCGGTCACGCTTGCACGAGTCTGAGGAGGAGAATCATGTGTCATCATCGTGACTGAGGGAGGGAGGATCGAAGAGACACGTGAGAGACGTGCACAACTCACCACTCATTGGGAGGAAATGGCTGGTCACCCAAACCAAACAGACGGGTCAACGCGCAGCACAGCTTAGTAAATATCGCTATCTTGAGAGACGGCGCGTCTCACCGCCAAGATAGCCAAGCGTCTCACATCTACTCGCATCCTTTGGCGACCATCTCACTGTGCATCCATCTCCCCTCCTTCTGTATCATGATTCAACTGATAATGTCTACGTGAAGCTCAAACGTCGTGGACTTAATTCTGAATTGTGTTGTGTAGTCTTGTGTACAGGTCTGTATTCAACAAATGAAAAGGAAACTTTTGGAGAAGTTTCCTTTTTCAGTATTACATGAAACACTTGAGAACCATTTAACTGTGCCTCGGAATTCGAACCCGGGTCATATACCCCCCGTTCGTCCAGTATTTAACCCGGGTTCGAGTCCTCCAAAGGGGCACAGAGTTGAATGGTTTATATATATATATATATATATATACATGAAACAGATATCATAGCTTACATTTCCAGCTGAAATTAACAGAACGGCATACAATAAACAGCACAGTAATAACGTTAACCTTAATGGATTCCTCCCACACGGTATCAGAAATTCTCATTAACATAGTGCGTTTCAGCCCAGTCCCAACAAAGCAAAGCAGAGCCTTTGCTCTGTTTAGCAAACAGAAGAGCTTGATGAGTCTTCCGTTATGGCGGCGCCTTGGGCTAGGCTGTGGCTTGAGCCTCACCGAAGCGCAAATTTTATGGCACATTTTCTCCCTGACGATCTGTGTCCGATGATTACTTTCAAGTCCCACAATCCTCATTATATATATGGTTGAATCTTGCTCTTATTGCACATTAAGGGTGTTAGGAGGTCTAGTTTACGATAGGGTGCTCAAGGAGATTGAGTGGTTAGGGTGAAGTTAAGTTATAACTTCAGGCTATGATAGTGGTTAGGATGGGGAGCTTAGATTATGTAAGCGGTTAGATTAGGTGGTTAGATGTAGCTTATATTAGGCTCGCGGTTGAGGTTAGGTCAACGGTAGGTAGGTAGGTTTAGGTAAGGTATCTCGAGTAAGAGAGGTGAGAAAATAGCAAGTAAGAATGTACAAATGATGTCCATGATATCCATACTAGGCTGCTTCAACTCGCATTCTTTTTTCTTCGTAAACCTCCGTATTTCAGCAACTTTTCTCATGCCTTTTGATTTCCTGAGCACGACAGTACGACCCTGGTGAATCAGGCTAACCAACACACCATTCATACTAAAGGGTCGTACCGCCGTGCTCAAGCTATGGGGTCGCACCGCCGTGCTCAAGCTATGGGGTCGCACCGCCGTGCTCAAGCTATGGGGTCGTACCGCCGTGCTCAAGCTATGGGGTCGTACTGCCGTGCTCAAGCTATGGGGTCGTACTGCCGTGCTCAAGCTGTGGGGTCGTATCGCCGTGCTCAAGCTGTGGGGTCGTATCGCCGTGCTCAAGCTGTGGGGTCGTACTGCCGTGCTCAAGCTATAGGGTCTTACCGCCGTACTGGAGTTACAGGGTCGTACCGCCTTGCTGGAGTTACAGGGTCGTACCGCCGTGTTCAAGCTCAGAGGTCGTACAGCTATGCTTACATCCTCAACGCTTTGTATCAATCTTTCTATCAATGTTTAGCGAAAATATGCCTATAATTTTCACTTCAATTTCTCTCAATCTATTTTTTTCAGATATTTCATCTACCTTTTGCGTGGCGTACTTGTCCATTCCCGTTCCTGCGTTATTTTGCCGCCTCTCTTCCACCCGCCCTTTCCCCCTCCCGTTGAACCACTCATTTCAAGATGCTATTACATTTCCTGCATTCTAAACTGTTTTCCATTTCCTCTTTCAATTATACCATTATCATTTCCTGTGGCTGTTACCGGCCTTGTTTTAATCTTATTCCTCTCTCGTGGATTGCCTGCAACGGACAGTTATAACCGTTACTTCTCTAATTACGTATATCTGCTCCTTTTCTACATAGACAGATATATAGAATATATATATGTGTGAGAAACAGACGTGTTTTTTACCCGTATATATTTGTAAATAATTTCTTTCGGATATCATTGGCAATCCTCTTGCGCCTGGCAGCGGCGCCTTTCACAACCCCGAACACGTCGGCAATAATAAAAAGGTTCTTGCTGAACTCCATATCTATTTTCAGCCTAACGATCCTCAGATCCACTCTGCAGAGCACTCTCTTACTCCGGATGGCCTTGCAATCTCGATATCCCGACTGTGGGACTCAGAAGAGTAATTTGAGTTCGCATTTTCCCCAGCGGGCAACGCGGTACGATATTTACCCCGACATCCGCTAGGGAACATAAAGAACCTGTCTTATTTTCCAGTTTAATTTCACTCCAGTGGCAAATCTGAGCTTTGGATTTCCGATTCCCCGGCGCCTGAGAGTGCTAGGCCCTCTTCATGGTGGACAATTAGGGGTTTTAGGTAATTATTCTGGCCTGTAGACATGAAAGCATCCACTCGGAGATCTGCCAATGATGGCACCACTGGGGAACACGAAATATCTTGAACCATAACGACCAAGCTTAGATGAAAGGACGATACCAGGCTTGGTGATGTACCGATACCAAGCTTAATGAGGTGTCGGTACAAGGCTTGATGAGTTGTCAAGACTAATGTTGATGAGGTATCGATACCAAGCTTGATGAAGTATATCAATACCAAGGTTTGCGTAGTATCGATACGAAGTTTCAGGAAGAGCCATTACTAAGTTTGATGTGCTATCGGTATCTCGCTTGATGAGGTATCGATACCAAGCTTTATGAAGTGCCAATACCAAGCGTGATGAAGTTTTGATAACAAGCTTGATGATGCGTCGATACTAAAAGCTTGATGAGAAGTCGACATACAGCTTGATGAGGTATCGGTACCAAGCTTGGTGGGGGTATTGATACCATGCACGATAAAGTATCGATACCAACCTTCCCTTTCCCCAACACAGGAACCTCCTCACTCCCCCACTAAATCTCTCCCCTAAACTCTCCTCCTTAAATCTCTCCACTACACTCCCTCTCTTCCCTCCCCTTCCCTCCATCTTAAGCCTTCCCTCCTCAGCTCAGACACAGACACACAGACAACCGATAACAGCGGTATTTAAGTTAAACGAAAAGAGCTGTACTGCAAACGTGGGCAAGAATTACTCCCAGCAATTGGGCTGCAGAGACTTGGAATAAACAACCACCAGATGTGTTTGTGAAGACCATCAATACATTAAAAACAGAACTAGAAAATTATTTTAATGATATCAATCATCAATGGCTATGCCAGTTCAAGGATGAAAATATGATATATGCATAACATCAACTTTTTACAGATTAGACTACAATCCTTCTTCTTTATATTATACGGAAGCGAGGAATAGAACAGACTGTTTTCTCCATTCACACTTTCCTATAAAATACCTTTGGCAGTATATTCTTTACAATGCATGGTGTCTCCTCTTGGTTACTTTCCTGCCGTCTGATGTGCTTCACTATCCTGTCTCCATCTATCCCATGTAACCAACGCCAAACATCGTCCTGTCCCGTCCTATCCCATCCCATCCTCCCCATCCTGTTCCTTCATCTATCCCATCACCTCAGGCCCCTCGTCCACCCCTCCCTCCCCTCTCAGTCCTGTTCCATCTTCCCCAGGCAGCTGACCTGTGATGCTGCTCCCCATCCCAGCAATACCCTCCCCCGGCTGGCCTCCTCTCCCAGCTCCTCGCCCATATTGCGCCCTCCCCAGCTACTCCCCCAGGGTGCGCCCTCCCCAGTTCCTCCCCCAGGGTGTGCCCTCCCCTTCTCCTTCCCCAGGGTATGTCCTCCTTCCCCCAGCTGTCGTCCCGAGTATGTATCCTCTCCCCAGTGGGCCTTCCCTCCCCTGCGGACCACCTCCAGGGTGTCTCCCCTCCCAGCTCCTGACTAACTCCCCCCCCCCCCAGTCTGCGGGGGTCGCATGCTGCAGGTGTCAGGGCGGACCTCGTCCTCATTACCGACCGGTAGCCACCAACACCTGAGCCTTCCGCCCTTCGAACCTTCTCCCCCTCCCACTGTCCCTCCCTCCCTCCCTCACACTCTCCCTCCCTCCATCCCTCATGCCTTGTGGAGGTGAGTCAGCCGGGCACGGCAGAGAGCTCCGTGGTGACCAGTCGAGTGTGGTGGCAGAGGTCTGCCTACTCTCCGTGTCGAGGGCAGACCATCACACCTCGAAAAAAATTTTGGAGGGAGGGGAGAAAATGTGTATACATTTATATTCATCTTCCTCCTGGCCCCACCTCCAGCCACTAACCTCGTGTCACCGTACCCACACCCAACCCAGGCGCTCTGCAGCGCCTAACCCACCACACCCCACACAGGACTGTACACAAATGCACCGTGTGTAGCTGTTAATCATTATTCATAATTCCTCGTCAATATACGAGACTCTTTTCCCTCCCGCGCATCGATCTGATGTAAAATGATATGCAAATGAGATGGTCACAGTCCGCTAAAGGAAAACCTTTTTACAGGGTTTCCCTCTTATAATGAAAGTGCTTTACATGGAAACAGTTCTACGAGGAACGCTTTCGTGTCGAAATGAGAAGGTTTAAGCAAGGGGCCGTAGGCGTTATTGTTTTAACTACCACGCCCAGAGCGTGTGTGTGTGTGTGTGTGTGTGTGTGTGTGTGTGGTAGTTAACATCAACCTCACACACACACACACACAATGATAAAAATAATAATGCTAAACTGGTTATTGAATTCAGGAAGCCAGTCATTCGACTGAAAAAATACACACTTGAGAAATTCCCACTTCAGACAGGAATGGGGAGGCCATGGTATAAGTAACCAGAGTGTGTGGGTTCGAGAGAGATGTGCACTTACCTCAGGACATCTGCTGCCAGAAGTGACTTGAACGTTTTGTTCCGCTAGCGAGAGGGACAGTCAACACCCCACGCATCACTCCTGAGGAAGGACTCCTCAATTCTCTCTCCTTCGGTGTCTGTCCAACACCCAGTTCTTGGGTAGTCAATATATATATATATATATATATATATATATATATATATATATATATATATATATATA
>JAYMFT010089224.1:0-14073 GCA_038088735.1 Panulirus argus | reverse complement strand
TCCCCTATCCCCAGGGATATATATATATATATATATATATATATATATATAATTTCCAGCATATCCACCAACCTCGGCAGAACCTTATCTGTAGCTTATGCCTCGCAGCCATATAACATTGCTGGGACTCCTATGCCTTCAATCATACCCATTTTTGCCCTCCCAGATAACGATCTCTCTTTTCATTCATTCTTCAGCGCTCACAGAACCTTCGCCCTCTCACCCATTCTATGACTCACTTCCACTTCCATGCTTCCACACAGACTGCATACTTGCCCCTCTCTCCAAGACTCTCGCATTCACCACCCTCAACACTCCATCCATAAACAAATCAAACAACCACTGTGACATCACACACCTCTGCCGCAGATCGGCCTTCGCTTGGAACCATTTACTCTCCTCTGTCCTCCCTACTCGTACAGATGCCTTACTTACTTGCCAAAAACTTCATAGTGTTTCTACTAGCTTTTCTCGCATAACTTATATTCTTAAGACCTTCCACAAAGCATCTCTATCAACATTATCATATGCTTTCTCCAGATCCATAGATGCCACATACAAATCCATGTTTCTCTATGTATTTCTCAAACACGTTCTTTAAAGTAAACACTTGATCCACACATCCTTTACCACTTCGGAAAACACACTGCTCCTCCCTGTCTGATGCTCTGTGCATGCCATCACCCTCTCAATCAATACCCTCCCATATAACCTACCAGGTACACTCAACAAGCTTATGCCTCTGTAGTTTAAACACTCACTTTTATCCCCCTTGCCTGAACTTGTACAGTGGCATTATACATGCATGCCGCCAATCCTCAGGCACCTCACCATGATCCATACATACAAGGAAAATCCTTACCAACCAATTAACAACACAGTCACTCTCTTTCTTAAAAAATTTAACTGCAATACCACCCAATCCAGCCGCCTTGCCACATTTCATCTTACGTAAGGCTTCTACCACCTCTTCTCTCTTCACCAAACCACCCTCCATGACTCTCTCATTTGGAATACCACCCTGACCCAAACACCCTATATCTGCCATCCTATCATCAGACACATTCAACAGTCATTCAAAATACCCACTCCATCTCCTCTTCACTTCATCAGTGCCTGTTATCATTTTCCCTTTTGCCCCCTTTACCATTGTACCTATTTGTTCTCTTGTTTGTCGAGCATTGTTAACCTTCTTCCAAAAAATCTTATTCTCCCTAACGTTTACTGATGCTCACTCATCCCAATTCTCATTTGCCCTCTTTTCATCTCCTGCACCTTACTCTTGATGTCTTGCCGCTTTCTCTTATACATTTCCCAATCTTATGCACTCCTTCCGGGTAAGGACCGCCCAAACGCCTCTTTTTTTTTTCCCCCCTTTCACTAGCAACTTAACTTCTTCATCCCACCTCTCATTCTCCTTTCTAATCTGCCCACCTCCCACCTTTCTCATGCCACATACATCTCTTACACGTGCCAGCACTGCTTCACTAAATACCTCCCTTTCCTCACTCACTCCCCTTGCTTTATTTACTCTTACCTTTTGCCATTCTACACTTAACTGATCCTCGTATTTCTTCCCATAAGTCTGCTTTCCTAGCTCATTTACTCTCACCACTCTCTTGTCACCGACATTTGTTTCCTCTTTTACGAAAACCTCTACAAATCTCCACACTTGCCTCCATAAGACAGTGATCAGAAATCCCAACAACTGCCCCTCTCAGAACATTTGCATCCAAAAATCTCTCTTATACACGCCTCCCAGTTGAATAGTAATCCAATAATGCCCGTTGACCATCTCTCCCACTCACATTCTTTTGCTTGTGTATGTCCCTCTTTTTAAACTAGGTATACCCAATCACCAGTCCTTTTTCAGCACGCAACTACACAAGCTGTTCACCATTTCCATTCATAACACTAAATAAGCCATGCCATCCAATTATACTCTCAACTGCCACATTAGTCACCTTTGCATTTAAACCACCCATTACTAAACCCGGTCTCGTGCATCAAAACTGCTGACACACTCACTCAGCTGCTCCCAAAACACTTGCCTTCCATGATCTTTCCTCTCATGGCCAGGTGCGTAAGCAATAATTATCAGTCATCTTTTGCCATACACTTTCATTTTTACCCACATCAATCTAGAATTTACTTCTTTACGCTCTTTCGGACACTTCCACTTCTCCTGCTTCAGGAGTAGTGCTGCTCCTTCATATATATTTACATATATATATATATATATATATATATATATATACTGCAATTGAAAATCACCTCATCACTGTGAATGTACAGAAGGAGAACAATATCATCGAACTACTCACTATAAAGGAGTCCATTATTACCCTGCGACGGACTGCAGCGAAAACCCTGGAGCTGCAGGAACTCCGTAAATGGCCGTGGAATTATATAAACAAATTGTATAACTTCGCTATCTTCCGCTACTCAGTCTAGTTGCCTATTCTAGATCTTCTCCCTGACATGTTTAGTAAAATATGTTCATCTACGTTGGGACACCTTAAACCCATGGTTAATACTGTTTTCAGACCCGCTGCTCTTACCAAGGCAATCCCTCATCAAGCGCTCCGAATAAGTACCGACCTCACCGTAACTAATTCAGGTTTACTAACCAACATTTACATAATGCATATCCCATATATTATCTATAGCACGTACGAAAAGCCAAGCTGAATATATATATATATATATATATATATATATATATATATATATATATATATATATCTTCAGATTCTAAAAAATGTATACTCTTTCTTTATGCATTCTGAAGCCTTTTGTGCTGGCCTCATCCCCTCTTGCTGTGGTTCTCTAATACTCTCCCGCCAAAGCAAGCATTATGGCTGTGTCTAGAAACCATCCATCATCGTACACGACGAAGTTATAATTGTGATAGATGAGACGGACATAGTTGGGGTGTATTATTAGCTTTACAACAAAGAGTAAATCACAGTGAGTAGTAAGTACAGTAGAGCGAAGTAATACATCGTGGTAGCCATAGACGGGATGGTCATCATCCGATCTTAATGTACGTCTACAACAAGACGTAGATGGTAAAGCTATGCAGAGTAGCTCTCAAAAAGGAAGAAAAAACATAAATGAAAATGTTAATATCATTAAATGAATCAAAGTTTTCGAAAATTTATTTTATATAATTCTAAAAAAATATTTTTAAGTATTTAGAATTTTTATCTTGCTAAAGAGCGCTGGATAACTATGAGATTCTAGTACTTTACAAAGTTCACGAAATTAAAGCCAGCTGTGTCTTGCAGTCGTAAGGAATGACCTGAGTAGCCAGTTAAGATGGGGAGTTGTTCAAAAGCTGGTGTGGTAGGGCGTTCAGGGCCGTATTGCAGCGTGTGTAACAAATAAATGTGTAATTACCTCTTTCTACTGTACGGGTAGGAGTTCCACGCTCGTGGGGCTCCATCTCTTGAACTTTCTCTGCTGTCATACATCTTTATAAGTTTCTGCACGCTGTCCATATTCCTAATTTCATCATTCAGTTAATTCCATTTGTACACTGATATTAGTCTATAAAACTGATTCATTATATTTTTCTAACAATTTTCTAGAGTAATTTCAAGTTATGGCCTCTGATTGTTCTATAATTACATCTCTCGGAAAAGTGTTCACTGCTGATATTATCATATTGTTTAAACACTTAAAGGTTGTCACCAGAATCACCCTTTACACTTCTGTCTTCCATAGTGGAAAAAGTGAAAGCCTCGAACCTTTCCCTCAAACGTAGCTGTCTTAATTCTGATATCATTTCTCTTGCCCTCCTCAAGGACCTTCTTTCTTAGTTCTTTTTGCTTCTTAAAGTGCGGTAACCAAACATGAGAAGCAAATTCCATATTTGATCTAACATATAATGTTATCAGTATGCTGAATATTTCCTTATCCATAAACTTGAATGCTGTTCTAACATTTGCCAGAAGACAGTTTGTCTCCTTTACTCTTCTAATATTAGCAAGATTCTGGCGACGGGCTAAGGACGATGTTGACTCCTAATGCTCTCCCATAAACAGGTCTCAACAGTTTATATCCTGCTAGATGACATTCATATGGAGACTATCTTTACATTTTATTCAGGATGAATTTCATCAACCATGCACCGTACCGACTTTAGAGTTTGTCTAGGTCCCCTTGTAGGTTGATGCAGTCCTCTTCGTTTTTCAATTCGCTTTTTACCTTGGTATCGCCCATGAACACATCTAGGTAGGAGGCTAGTCCTTCTGGCGGCCTCCTGCTTCACTGATTCACATAATATTGGTATGCTAACATCTTTACTAAATCCATCAGTGTTAACTCAGTGTACACTGTACTTTTTCATTCCTTGCATCTGCCAGACCATGAGTTTCCTAAACTGTTCCGTCTCCAACAGTGCATACTGTTCTCTCTACAGCTTTACTTGATTCCCTGTGCCTCTCTGTTTTAGTGTCGTCAGGTGTCTTCTTCACTGTGCCAGTCTTTATACTCTGGTTATGTTCGACAGTACCCAAAACTGCTCCTGCTTCCCCCTCCACACCCACAATCATTCGTGGTCTCTTTGCTCTGTGTTATGGGCACTTCCTTTTGTTGAATTGTCTTTAATACATCCAGTAAAGACCATTCTGACCCTTTTTGATTATCAATCATTACCCCTTCTTTCCTCTGTTCTGAATCCCCTCAAATGAACCGATTCTGTTTACATGACTGAATTTTTCAAATCTCTAATTTCCTCCCCCATCTGATGATACTCTCCATGTTCTTTGATTTGGCTTCTTCCCAGTTTCTTTACCTCCTCCTCTAGCTGTCTTAGCTTCCAGCATCTCAACTATCTCATTATTTTCTCCAGCCTGATGGTTTCTGTTGACTCATCCTTTGTCTCTTCCACTGGCCTCTTTCTTTTGAATGTAATGGTAAGAGATTGTTTACGGCACCTTTCCCTGCCTGAATCCATTTCTGAAATCTATTATGAAAATCAAATTAAAGAGAATCTTTTTCCGATTTCACTCGTGTGTGTGTGTGTGTGTGTAAATATGGAAGCATTTGCTTCCTGTACGTGATGCAGCGACAGCATCAACAAACACATGCTAGTGGAAAGCCAAATAAAATCTCTTTATCAGTCCAGTTAAAGCTAATCTCCTCGTTTCACCTGACCAAATAAACCTAATACAATGACAATGAAAACCAAACCAAATCTAACCAACCATAATCAATGAAGTGCATCAAACAAACAAAGAATACAAAGCGAAAAGCAACTTTAGTAAAACTGAACTAATCAAAGATAATTCACATCTCCGTTATAATGTCTATGAATTAAGCGCTTTAAAATACGATCTAGACTTTTAGATATACCTAAGCATTACTCCAAAAACATTATATTCTTTCTTTTCCAAAAATCCTTTCATAATATAATCAAATAAGAATAAACATTTTAAGAAAATGAAACCAAGAGAACTTCAGCTTCCATCGGCAGTCCACAGGTTGTACTGGAAAGACGTTTAACGCTAATGTTCTCTTTATTGATTCGATACAGCGAAGAACAGATGCATACAAATTGGAGTTTTTGAAAGGAAAAAAAAATATTCCGGCAATTTACTCTGATGAAGGAGAACAGCCCAGAAAAAACTCGGCAGACAAGCCTTGCTCAGCCCTCGTAAAAGAAGCACATTTTTCACTTACAAGTCTAGTGCGCGGAATTACAATGTTTTCACAAAGGAGCCGCATGAAAATATTGACCCAATTACAAGCTGTACATGAAAGGGGCCGACTCTTGCGCTGATTGGTCGATTGGGTCAAGGGGGGAGATGCCACACGCTTCTGACCCCCACATTTTTTTTAACTCGTAATATCCAAAGAACTTCCGTAGGACTAGGCTAAATGGCTACGCTTCAAATAGTAATCGTAGGGGATACCTATATTTCTGAATAGCAGCCAGAGACACTAATACCCCAGTGGCATGCAATAATCAAATTCAACTTAAAAGGAAAAGAAGAAATACGGTAATTAGGTAATAGGCACCTCAAAAGGGTGGCTGGTCCGCTGTTCACCCCCTTATGGTGCCGTTTTGGTAATTAATTTTTCTTCATCGTCCGCGAATGAATTATATAACCAGCCTCACACCTCCTTGTACCGACCACCACCGCGCTAACGAGCGGTTATGCCCCTAGAATGAAGACTACGCAAACAACGACCGATCAATGACTGGGCCGGAGGCACCAGCCTCTGTCTCCATACTGCAAGGGCAAGCTGGAAATTTATCAAGGGGTTGACATAATGGTGGCCTGCAACAGATCAATTTGGCGATCCTATCTCTCTCACTTTCTGGTTCTCCTTCTCGTTATCTCTGTTATCTCCGTCCCCACTACCCCTGCCCCCTCCATCCACCTACTTATGAATATTCCCGGCAATGATAAGCGGAGATTTATGGAAGGCTGGACTCATTAACAGATCATAAATTGTTCCCCGAACCCGATGGCCGACAGCCAACAGCATTTGGTGTAAATAAACTTCAGGCCAGCGAAATTAACCTCCACCATTTAACTCCTACATTCTTACTCCTGCAGGTTGCCATTACTTTTTTTTTTCTTCTTCTTAAAGTTATTTACAGCCTCAGTGTTCACATTCACATATATTTGCTTCGGTATGACCATAAACTGTACTGTTTTACGAAGGAGGTAATTTTGGTATAACTGGTATAGACCAAGTGAAGCTATGGTCTACGGCGGCAATTCTGATACACGTAGTAAGTGTAGACCAACCGAAGCTCTGGTCTACTGTAATTATGATATAGTAAGTACGTACCAACTGAAACTTTGATCTATAAAGGAAATTCTGATTTAATAAATATGGACCAATTGAAGTCCTTTGAAAACAAAGATAATAAACACGTCCTAGTCTTCCTTAAACTTAGACATCACCATACAGTTAGAAAGGTACGACGGTACGTCCCTTGAACCCGACGGTACGACCTTTCAGCGTGACGGTGCGACCCTTGAGTGCAACGGTGCGACCTCTGAGCATGACGGTACGACCCTCGAGCACGGAGGTACGACTTTTGAGCGAGGTAATACGAACCCCATGGTGTCATGGCCTGGCATATGACCCATCCATTAAGGAACGAGTCGAAAGTCACGCCATTGTACCCAAGGGTCGTACCGTCGCGCACCACGGTAGTACCGGCGTCTACAAGAGTCTTTTCATTATATACCCAAAGGCTTAATGTAACTTTCCAGAGCTTACGTGTCTGTGTGATATCAAATGCCCGACTAAATCAAACATTACTCAGAAGAATTTCTATTCAAGACAAATCTAATTCTATTTCTCCCTTAGGAGTATATTACAGTTAAGTAAACAGGTACCACAAGACATTATTGTGAGTGTATTCTGAGGGAGAACTACACTATGTCCTTGAATGCACAGTCATTACAAATGGCCAGGTTAGGTTGAGACGTTCGCTGAAGCTTCTCATATCGAACCCAACAGCGGGAACGCTAGAAACCATTTGTGTTACAATGGGATCTGTGATGTGATTCATGTGACCGTCAGTGTGTTACATCCCTCTATAAGCTCATAATCACTAATGATAATCATGGTGATAACCGTAACTTTGCTTCGTCTCTTCCGTACTCCTAAACCTGTGGTATCATGAGGCAGCCAACAAAACTGCCAGATACATAAGCCTGAAAATTTATCAAGTTTCACTTCACGTGAGTCAACAGCGAGACGCGAACGATACACGAATTGAGGTTCCAGGCAGACTCAACCATTTTCATCTGGGATTATAAGTGACTCAGGTGCTCATTTCAAAAGACTTCAGGCTGTCTTGTACACTAACCATGAATGCTCCCCGTCTCTGAAACGTTTTCAAGGAACGTTCCCGCTGAACTAACTAGGTAACCCAGAGCTGAGGTTAAGGACTGAGCAGAGTTTCGATCGGATTCGAACCCCGGACAACATCAATGTCCACAGTCAAATACCTATCCTTCGGTATGACCATAAGAATGTACGTCTTTATCAAGAAGGTAATTCTGGTATACCTGGTACGGACCAACTGATACTCTGATATCTGTGGGAGTGCATGGGGATGAGAGAGAGCAGAACACCAAATGGTCTATGATGAAGCTGTCTGCTGGAGGATAGTATCGGTAAACTAATTCTCGAATTTGGAGAGGAGACAGAATGATAAACCAGGAGGCTCCTATCCACCCACCACTCCCTCCTGTATATCAGTCAGGAGGAATAAAGCTATTAGGGGCACCATGCAGTACTGAAAGGATACTGACATGGATATATCAGTGGAAAGAATGATCCGAATATTCTGTTGAGGAAGAACATCATCTACTCATCTACCTTTTTACATGCTCATTTTCAAAATGGCTTATTTATTGATGAGTAATCAGTATCATTTCCATTCATGATTTAAAGATATTGACAGTCTTCGTCTTGAATCCTTCTGATGGCAGTTTATTACTATGGTTTACAACTGTACTGCTGATGACAGCTTTGTTCATGTCTGTATTACATTTCCTTCCCTTTAACTTCATGCTATTATATCTGGTCACATTATTTATATAAGGTGAAAAGAATTATCGTGGGTTACATTACCGCACTTATGAATTATCTGAAAACTTCTTCTGAATTACCCTTGAGTCTGCCCTTCTCAAGAGACGAGAATTCTCGATCTCCAAGTCTTTCTTCATAGGACCTATTTCTGTGCTATGGAATCAACTTTTGCTGCTCTTCTTTGCATTCGTTCTAATTCACATTGTCATTCTTGAGGTTTGGTGACGAGAGCTGAACACTGTATTCTACATGTGGTCTGTGACTAAAACACTGAATTATCTTTTCTCTAAATTTCATTTCTAGCCATGAAACCTAACATTTTGTTTGCTTCTTTTCATATGCTTTATAGATAAAGAATTGCTCGAAAGGAATCCGTATGACATGTGTCTTCAGTAACTGCTTTAAACACTTGATACAAAATAAGAATCTCAAGAGGGAAAAGAGACGGTAAAGTTTCCATTAAACGCTGAATATGAAAAGAAAAAAAAGAAGAAACCTTTAAAACAAAGAAAACGAGACATGAAAATATAAGCACAGCACGATAAACAGAAAACGTGTCGCTCGATCTTATCAGGAAGACCAGATTCGCCTTACGGCCCTTCCTACCCCCCTCCTCCTCCTCCTCCTCCTCCTCCTCCTCCTCACCGGCGACGTCACCAGCAGGAGCTAGCGTGACCACCCCTGGCAGGCTATTGATTGAATGACCCCCGGATATTAGTCATTATGCCCACTGAGTGGGAGAAACGAGCCCGTAATACGAGATAGATGAGAACTTGAATTGATGGATTGATGAGGCGGTTGACGACCAAGCTCTCCTGCTGTACAGGATCGGTCGCCCTCACTCATGTCGAGACTGTCTCTCTCAAGCGTCTCTTTCCGTCCCTTCCCGTCTGGCAAGGAGTCTATTGTGCATGAATTTACTTCTTGACATCAGCCTCTTTACGTTTCTTCCTCTCTCTCTCTCTCTCTCTCTCATACAAACACACACACACACACACACACACACAAAGCCAAACACAGGCAAAAGAAATAGAGAAGTGAACGATGTAACAATAATCCAAACGCA
The DNA here is from genome assembly GCA_038088735.1 of Panulirus argus. Classification (NCBI taxonomy): domain Eukaryota; kingdom Metazoa; phylum Arthropoda; class Malacostraca; order Decapoda; family Palinuridae; genus Panulirus; species Panulirus argus. Next base: position 4,436 of record JAYMFT010089224.1, on the reverse strand, counting down.
TTACATTTGCTGTCAAACTAGAGACGTAAAAAAAAGAGAAATTGAAAATTGCCTTCAAATTGAATCTGAGTTAAAATATGAAAAAAATAATCATTATTATATTGCGCTATGAATGTTGTGGAGAGCGTTACAGTGATATGTACTTGGTTCTGAAATGTGTTGTTACAGTCATGGAGGAAAATGCGTTGTGGGATGAAGAGGCGATCCTCTGGTCTTTTATTCCAGTCGATGAGACTGGCAGGAACGTCAAGGGTTTTTCAGTTAGTGTCTAAACTCACGGCCCGTGAGTATATTTATATACTAGTATGTAGGGAAGTGTGGGTGTAGGGAGGTGTGGGCGTAGGGTGTTTAATTATAGTGTGTGGTAAGTATAAGGTGTGTAGGTGTAGGGAGATGCAGGGAAGTGAAGGTGTGTATGCTGTGTGTTAGCGTAGGGTCTATTGGTGTAAAGACCTATAGGCGATAGGTGTGGAAGTGTAAGAAGTTGTAGGTGTAGGGCGTTAAGGTGTAAGATGTGGCAGGTGTAGGCTGTATAGGTGTAGGTTTTTGGATTTAGAGATGTGTAAGTATAGGATGTTTAGCTGTGGGACGTATAGGTGTAGGATGTGTAGGTGTGGACCGTGTAGGCGTAAGGGTGTGTAGTTAGAGGTGTCTAGGTCTAGGGTTTAGCAAGTGCAAGGTGTCGGTTGTTTACATGCACATAGTGTAGGTATAAGGTGTTTAGGTGTAAGGTGTGGTAGGTGCAAGGTGTGTGGGAATTGGGGCGTGTAGGTGGAGGGTGTATAGATGTTAGTTGCGTAGGCGTATTATGTGTAGGTTCTAGGCGTTTAGGTGCTGGGTATGTAGGTGTAGGATGTTAAGGGGTAGGGAGGTGTGGGTGTACGGAAAAGTGTAGTCCTCGTAGAAAACGTTGGACATGACGACTGTGTAGGTGTACGTTTCTGTCCCAGTACTGATGGTTGTATTGGTATAGTGACATGTGTCCTTCAGGTGTGGTTGGTAGGTACAAGTGAGTGTAATCATCATTGCGGTTCGTGGAAAACGTATGGTATATTCTACAGATGTGGTTCGTGGGAACATGTAATCTATACGTAAGGGCAACGCTGCAGACTGACGTCTCTGGAAATCAATATGATGGTTTTGTGTGTGATTATCTATTTGTAATTACGTACTCATTCGGCGAAGACGTTCAACGTTCGTGGGGCCCAATCTCTTATGTGTAATTATCGATTTATAATTAACAATTTATACTCTGTGGAGAGGGAGTTTTACAATCTCTGGGTTCCATCTCTTGAAGCATCTCTACTGTCATACAACTTTTTAAACTTCTTTCTGTTAATCGCAGTTATTATGATATCATTCAGATCGTTCCATTCATCAATTACCCTTATATTATTGAAGTTCTTTATGTTCTTTCTAACAAGCTTCTGTTATTTAAATTCATGGCCTCTGATTGCTCTGTCCCTTCAATTTTCAAGGAACTTTTCACTGTCTACACCATAAGTCTGGTTGGAAAGTTTAAAGATTGTAATCAGGTCACCCCTCACTCTTCTCTCTTCAGCAGCAGGCAAATTTAAGGCCTCTGTCCATTCCCTTTTACACATTTCCCTAAATCCTGGTACCATCTATGTTTCTCTCCTCTGGATCTTCTCTACTAGCTCTTTGTGTGTATTCAGGTGCAATGACCAACCTGAGAAGCATGTTCTAATTTTGGCCTTGTGCTGAATGTGAACAGCTTGCTGAGCATTTCCTTATCTATTAACTTGAATGCAGTTTTCTAATATTTGCCTGCAGACAGTTTGGCTCCTTACCATTCTTCCTTGCAACAGGGTAGGGGGAATGTCGACTCCCAAGTCACTCTCACACACAGATTCCCGAAGCTTAGTTCCTGCTGGGTGATATTCTCTCAAGGTCTTTTGATGTGACCCAGTCGCGTTCCTCTACATTTTCTCGGGTTTAACTTCATCAACTGTGAATCGCACCAACTCTAGAGTCTGCCTAAGTCCCATTGTCAATTGATACAAAATTCTCCTCTCTTTTCCCTGTGCATCATCTGCAAATATATTCAGGAAGGAGTCCATACCTTCTGGCAAGCAATTCACTTCGATCAAGAAGACCAACGGTCCCAGAACAGACCCCTGCGGCACTCCGCAGGTGATCTTAACCCTTTCAACAAGTCTTCTTTGACATGTCCTTTGTTCTCTTTCTGACCACCGAAGGAGTGTCCCCAATCCTTCCTGCAGTGTGTGTGTGTGTGTGTGTGTGTGTGTGTGAATATGCTGAAAATCCCTCGATTGACTCATACTCTATCAATCCAATATGAAAGAAAAGAAAATATGATAAATACAGTAAATACATAACCCTGCGACAAGTTGCCATACCCAGTAGTGTTTCGATAGCAAGGCTGGGTATATTGTCCACGCCATCTGAGCCTTCTCAGGCAATTTCCTCCCACTTGAGGCGGGCTGTTCATGTGGGCGCTCCTCCTCCGGCGGGTAGACCCCCCGCCCCGCCATGCTGTTGCTGCTGCTGCTGCTCTGAATGGTGAGGTAATGACGGTCAGGCGAGGCTGGGGGAAGGGCAGAAGACTCTCCCTCGGACTGGGTGGAACAGGGATGCAGTATGGTGAGGGGGTGGACGAGGTGTAACGGAGTGGATTAGAGTGGAGGACGGTGTGAGGGGGAGGGAGGACGGAGGGTGGATGGGAGGGGATAGAGCTTGGTGGGAAGTGCGGTAAGGTAGGATAGGTTATGTTAGGTCAGGATAGGCTAGGGAGGTGCATGGAAGTGAAGGGTAGGATTGGGTAAGGTAGGACAAGGCAAAACAGGGCAGATTAGGGGTAAGGCAGAACTAAATAAGGTAATACAGTGTGTGTGCTAAGGTAAGGATGAATAGGGAAGAACGGGTAAGGTGGGTCATTGACGGGAAGGGTAGGATAGGACTGGGAAGGGTTGGTTAGTCAGGGGCTGAGATGGGCAGAGTAAGATGGGACAGGGATGGGAGAAGCTAGAACGAGAAAGGTAAGGTCAGGTTGGGATGGGAAGAGTAGGGTGGGGTAGGGAATGGAAGGGGCAAAATTGTGCTTGAATGGAATGGGTAGAGTAGTGCTGGGATGGGAGGGTTAGGGTGGAACTAGTGAGGAAAGAGTATAGTTGGTGCTGGAATGGGAGAGGTCGGGTGGAATTGGTCAGAGAAGGGTAGAGCAGTGGTGGGATGGCAGCTGGCTAGGGAAGGGTAGAGTGGTGCTGGACGGAAAGTGTACAAAGGTAGGAGAGATGAAAGAAAACGAGACCAACTGCTGAAGACAACAGTGATAACCCATGTTCATAATCTGCAGTGATAGAGACAGAATAGTAAAAGCAGAAGGCTCCTCCCCTCCCACCATTACTTCAGGCACATCAGCCACTGGGAAAATAGCCAAAAAGGAACACCACGCAGCAAGGAGAGAATACACTGACATGGAAATTCTATAGGAAAGTATGAATGGAAAACCAATCTGTTCCGTTGAATTACGCGCATATTACGTTTTCCTTCTTGGAAAGGCTTATTTCACAGATAGTTGACGTCATTATGGTATTTATCCACAGTGATATAAAGTTGTTAGCATCCGCCTTGGGAATATCTGGTGGTAGTTCATTCCAAAGTTATTAATAGCCTTCACCTTGGGAATCTCTGGTGGAAGTTATAAACTAGTTTTACAACTTTGCGGCTGAAAACTTTTCTGCCGCTGTAACTTCAGGACGTTATTTCTAGTCTGTCTAACATAAAGAAATTGCTGCGAGTTATCTTGTTAAAATTGTTCATCGCTTTGAAAACTTTTGTTAGATCGAGGAATATGCACTTCGTTTTGAGGAATGTTTTCCAGGTCTATGTGTCTTCCTATGGTTTATTTCAAGGCAACTGGATTAGTTTTGTTGCCCTTCTTTGCATCAACTTATTTTTCAGTTTTCCTTTTTTGTATTACTGATTATCACTCCGGGGTCTCTTTCTTCTTGTACTTCAAATAATGGCCAACAGGGCGTTTTTCGTAAGTGATCTTTTTCATTTTCTATCCCCAAAAGGTATTTCTTTGCATCTGTCTATAATGATATCCATTTCTCATGTCTCTGGCCACTGCATCGATGTGTCCGAATCACATTGAATCATCATGCAGTGTTCCTTCGTTAAGGTTTTACTTCCAAATTTTCTATCATCGGGAAACCTTTAAATCGTGCCTCTAGATCACTGGCACAGACAGTGTCAAGTGTGGGGCGTACAACTGAGCCTTGTGGCGTAAGACATAGCACGTCGAGCTAGTCATTGCTTTCCATACGTAAACCAGTTCACTGCCCAAGCACCAGTTGGCTTTCCTATACCGTGAACTTAACTGACAGTCTTTAATGTGGTACTTTATTGACAGCTTCTTGGAGGTCTACGTACATAACATTGAATGGTAT
>JAYMFT010089223.1:0-28288 GCA_038088735.1 Panulirus argus | reverse complement strand
TTACTGTTTTATCCTCCTCTGGTTACTGACACACTCATATTGCATTGTTTTTTTTTTATCGTTCACCGGTTTCTGACACATTTATATTGCATTGAGTGTTATTGACACACTCTCATATTGCATTAATTTTTATCCTTCAATGGTTTCTGACACACTCATATTGTATCATTATCATTCATTGGTTTCTTACACACTCATATTGCATTGAGTGTTTTTGACACATATTGCATGGTGTCATCGTTCACTGGTTTGTGACCCTCATATTGCATTGTTTTATCCTTCGTAAGTTTCTGACACACTACACTACCTTCAATGGTTTCTCATATACTCTTTTAGTGTATTGAGGTTTATCCCTCACTGGTTTCTCACACACTCATGTTATATTTTTGTGTTTCCCTTACTGGTTTCTCATTCTCTTTCATACTGTTTTGAAAATTTTCCCTCACTGGTTTCTCACATACTCGTATATTGTACTGAGATTTATATGAATGGTTTCTCACACATTCGGATATGTTTTTGAGTTTTATCTCTCATTTGTTTCTCACACAATCAAATATGATGATGATCATTCACTAGTTTTTGACGGAATCTCATATTACATTAAGTCTCATCCCTCACTGATTTCTCACACATTCATATTTTATGGTTTATCACAGCAGTGGTGTCTTATATATCAAATTGTGGTTTTTGGCAGTCTCATCTTGTGTTGAGGTTTATCCTTCACTGGTTTTTCACAAACTCTCATATTGTATTCATGTTTATTGCTTACTGGTTTTTTACACTCTCCTATCTTGAATTGACGTGTATCCCCAACTGGTTTTACTCTCATTTTCATATTGTTTATGTTTATCCCTAACTGTTTTCTCACATTGGTTTCTCTCACGATCTGATATTGCATTAAAGTTTACACCTCACAGGTTACTGACACACTAATATCGCTCCGAGTTTCATCGTTAACTGGTTTCTGACACACTCATTTTGCATGAGTTTTATCCTTCATTGGTTTCTGACGCACTCATATTGCACTGAGTGTTGTCTGTTTGCTGACACATATTGCATTGTTTTATCCTTCACTGGTTTCTGACACACACATTTCATTGAATTTTAGCGTTCACTAGTTTCTGACACATATTGCATTGAGTGTTGTCTTTTACTGGTTCCTGACACACATATTGCATTCAGTTTAATCCTTCACTGGTTTCTGACACATTAATATTGCATTCAATTTCATTGTTCACTGGTTTCTGACACATATTGCATTGTTTTATCCTTCACTCGTTTCTGACACACTCCTATTGGATTGAGAATTATCGTTCAATGGTTCCTGACACACTCATATTGCATTGAATTTTATCGTTCACTGGTTTCTGACACACTCTCATATTGCATGAGTTTATCATTCTCAGGTTTCTGCAACACTCATATTTCATGAATTTTATCCTTCACTGGTTTCTGTCATACTAATATTGCATTCAGTATTATCGTTCACTGGTTTCTAACACTCATATTGCATTGACTTTTATCCTTCACTGGTTTCTGACACACTCATATTGCATTGAGTTTTATTGTTCACTGGTTTCTGACACACACTCATATTGCATTGAGTCTTGTCTTTCACTGGTTACTGACACACTCATATTACATTGAGTTTTATCATTCACTATTTTTAACACAGTCATATTGCATTGTTTTATCCTTCACTGGTTCCTGACACACTCGTATTCCATGAGTTTCATCCTTCACAGGTTACTGACACATTCATATTGTATTGTGTTGTCTTTCACTTGTTTCTGACACACTAATATTAGTTTCTGTTTTATCGTTCACTGTTTGCTGACACATATTCCATGAGTTTTATCCTTCACCGGTTTCTGACACATTCATATTGTATTGTTTCTGACACTAATATTGCTTTCTGTTTTATCGTTCACTGGTTGCTGACACTCTCATATTGCACTGAATTTTATCCTTATTTGAATTTTATCCTTCACTTGTTTCTGACACTAATATTGCTTTCAGTTTTATCGTTCTCTGGTTGCTGACACTTTCATATTGCATTGAATTTTATCCTTAACTGGTTTCTAGCACTCTCATATTACATTGCGATTTATCTTTCACTGGTTACTGACATACTCTTAAATTGCATTGTTTTAATCTTTCTCTTCATTGTTTTATCGTTCACTGGTTACTGACACATTCATATTGCATTGACTGTTATCTTTCAATGGTTACTGACACACTCTCATATTGCATTTAGTTTTATGCTTCTCTGGTGTCTGACACACTCACATTGCATTGATTGTTGTCTTTACCTGGTTTCTGACACTCAATTTGCATTGAGTTTTATCCTTCACTGGTTTCTGACACACACCTATTGCATTGAGTTTTATCGTTCACAGGTTTCTGACAACCTCTCATGTTGCATTTAATTTTATGCTTCTCTGGTTTTTGACACTCATGTATTGTGTGTTATCTTTTACTGGTTCCTAACACAATAATATTGCATTGATTAATTTGTTTCTTTCACTGGTTTCTAACACACTCATATTGCACTGAGTGTTATCATTCACTTTTTTTTGACACATATTGCGTTGTTTTATCCTTCCCTGGTTTCTGACACACTTTCATACAGTATTTAGTTTTAACCGTCAATCGTTTCTCATACACTCCTCATTGTATTGAGGTTTATCCCTCACTGGTTTTTCACACACTCTAATATTGTATTTAGACTTATCCCTCTTTCATATTCGTTTGAAATTTTTCCATCAATGGTTTCTCACATATTCGTACATTGTATTGGAATTTATTTCTCAATGGCTTCTCAAACATTCACATATCTTGATGTTCATCCCTCATTGGTTTCTCACATATTCTAATATTGTGATGAGGCTTATCTCTTACTGGTTTCTGTTATATTGTCATATTGTATTGACGTTTATCCCTCTAGTTTGTCACACACTGAAATTGTATTGAGGCTTGTTCCACAATGGTTTCTCACACACTCTTATGTTATACTGAGATTTATCTCTCACTAGTTTCTCACACACTCTAATATTGTTTAGAGGTTAATCCTTCACTGTTTTCTGACAGTCTCATATTGTATTAAGGTTTATCCCTCACTGATTTCTCACACATTCGCAAAATGGATTGAGGTTTATCTCTCAGAGGTTTCTCATACTCTCTTATTTCGTTGAGGTTTATCTCGCAGTGGTTTTTTTATATATTGTCAAATTGTGTAGAGGTATATCCCTCACTGGTTTCTCGCAGTCTCATATTGTATTGAAGTTTATCCTAACTGGTTTCTCCCTAACTTTCATATTGTATAAATGTGTATGCCTCACTGGTTTCTAACACACTCCTATATTGTATTGACGTTTATCCCCCACTGGTTTCTCACAAACTTTCATATTGAATTTAGGTTTATCCCTTACTGTTTTCTCACAGTCATATTGTTTTGAGATTTATCCCTCAGTGGTTCTTCACACGATCTGATATTGTATCGAGGTTTACACCTCACAGGTTTCTGACTCTCTCATATTGCATTGTTTTATCGTTCACTGGTTCCTGACACTCTCTCACGAGTCTTATCATTGATCGTTATAGTGTACCGGTTTCTGACACACTCTCATACTGCATGAGTTTATCCTTCTCTGATTTCTGAAACACTCATATTATATGAGTTTTATCCTTCAATGGTTTCTGTCACACTAATATTGCATTCATTGTTATCGCTCACTGGTTTCTGACACAGTCTCATATTACATTGACTTTTATCCTTCTTGGTTTCTAACACACACATATTGCATTGAGTTTTGTCGTTCACTGGTTACTGACACACTCTCATATTTCATTGAGTGTTGTCTTTCACTGGTGTCTGACACACTCTCATAATGCATGAATTTTAACCTTCACTGGTTTCTGACACATATTGTATTGTTTTATCCTTCACTGGTTTCTGACACACTAATATTGCTTTCGGTTACTGACAGACTCATATTGTATTGTTTTATCCTTCACTTGTTTCTAACACACTCATATTATATTGATATTCATGTTTCACTGGATTCTGACACACTCTCATATTGCATTGCTTTATCCTTCTCTGGTTACTGACACACTCATATCGCATTTTTTATCGTTCACTGGTTTCTGACACACTCTCATATTGCATTGTTATCATTCACCTTTTTTCTGACACACTCATTTTGCATTGAGTGTCATCGTTCACCTGTTTGTGACACCCTCATATTGCATTGTTTTATCCTTAATAGGTTCTGACACACTTTAATACGGTATTGAGTTTTCACCTTCAATGTTTTCTCATATACTCTTTTAGTGTATTGAGTTTTATCTATCACGGGTTTCTCACACACTCTAATGTTGTATATTGGTGTATCCTTTACTGGTTTCTCATTCTTTTTCATATTGTTTTGAAATTTTTCCCTCACTGGTTTCTCACCTACTCGCATATCTCAATGGTTTCTCACACATTCGGATATCTTTTTGATTGGTTTTTCACACAAATATGAGGATGATCCTTCACTAGTTTTTGATACAATCTCATATTATATTAAGGCTTATCAGTCACTAATTTCTCACACATTCGCTAACTCACACATTCATATTTTGTTGTGGTTTATCACGCAGTGCTTTTTTTTTATATAATATCAAATTGTGTAGAGGTTTATCCTTCACTGTTTCTTTCTGGCAGTCTCATGTTGTATTGAGGTTTATCCTTCACTGGTTTTTCACAAACTATCATATTCATATGTATCATTGACTGATTTCTTACACACGTGTATCCCTCACTGGTTTTACTCTCATTTTCATATTGAGTTTAGCTTTGTCCCTAATTGTTTTTTCACAGTGTTATATTTTTTTGAGGTTTATCCCTCAGTGGTTTCTCTCACGATCTGATATTGCATTAAGGTTTACACCTCACATGTTTCTGACACGCTAATATCGCTCCGAGTCTCATCTGACACACTCATATTGCATTGAATTTTATCCTTAAATGGTCTGACACACTAATATTGCTTTCAGTTTTATCTTACACTGGTGTCTGACACTCATATTGCATTGAGTATATCCTTCACTGGTTTCTAACTCACTCATATTGCACTGAGATTTATCTTTCACTGATTTCTGACGCACTCTCATATTACATTGTTTTATTCACTGGTTTCTGACACATTCATATTACATTGATTTTTATCCTTCAATGGTTTCTGACACATTCATATTGCACTGAGTGTTATCGTTCACTTGTTTCTTACACATATTACATTGAGTGTTATCATTCACTGTTTTTTGGCACACTCATATTGCATTGAGTTTTCATCGTTAACTGGTTTGTGACGCCCTCACATTGCATTGTTTTATCCTTCATAGGTTTCTGACACTTTCACACGGTATTGTTTTAACCTTCGATTGTTTCTCATATACTCTTTTAGTTTATTGAGGTTAATCTCTCACTGGTTTCTCACACACTCTAATGTTGTATTTTGGTTTATCCCTTTACTGGTTTCTCATTCTCTTTCATACTGGTTTGAAATTTTTCCCTCACTGGTTTCTCACATACTTCCATATTGTACTGAGATTCATATCTCAATAGTTTTTCACACATTCGGATATCTTGAGTTTTATCTCATTGGTTTCTCACACAATCAAATATTGTTATGAGGTTTATCCTTCGCTAGTTTTAGACACAATCTCATATTATATTGAGGCCCATCCCTCACTGATTTCTCATACATTTGTATAATGTATTGAGGTTTATCCCTTAGAGGTTTCTCACACATTTTGTGGTTTATCACTCAGTGTTTTTTTAATATACTATTAGTTTCTGGCATTCTCATCTCGTATTGAGGTCTATCTTTTACTGGTTTTTCACAAACTCATATTGTATTCATATCTATCCCTGATTGGCTTTTTACACACTCATATTGAGTTTAGGTTTATCCCTCACTGTTTTCTCACAAAGTGTCATTTTTTTTAGTTTTATCCCTCAGTGGTTTTTCTCACGATCTGATATTGCATTAAGGTTTACGCCTCATAGGTTTCTGACACATAAGGCATTGACTTTCATCGTTCACTGGTTCCTGACACACTTTCTTATTGCATGAGTTTTATCCTTCACTAGTTTCTGACACAATCATATTGCATTGAGTGTTGTCTTTCACTGTTTTCTAACACACTCTCACATTGCATTTAGTTTTATCCTTCGCTGGTTGCTGACACACTCATATTTCATTGTTTTATCGTTTACTAGTTTCTTACACACTCTCATATTGCATGAGTTTTATCCTTCACTGGTATCTGACACACTTATATTGCACTGAGTCATATCGTTCAATGGTTTCTTACTCATATAGCATGATTTTAAATCCTTCTCTGGATTTTGATACATTCATGTTGCATTGAGTGTTGTCTTTCACTGGTTTCTGACACATTTTCATATTGCATTTTTGTTATTATTCATTGGTTTCTGACACAATGTTTCGCTGGTTTTTGACACATATTGCATTGAGTGTCATCGATGACTGGTTTGTGACACATATTGCATTGAGTGTCATCGATGACTGGTTTGTGACAACCTCATATTGCATTGTTTTATCTTTCATAGGTTTCAGACACACTTTCATACGGTATTGAATTTTAACCTTCAATGGTTTCTCATACATTCTTTTATTGTTATGAGGTTTATCCCTCACTGGCTTCTCACACTCTGATTTCTCATTTTTCCCTCACTTGTTTCTTACATACTCTTATATCGTTTCTCACACATTCGCATATCTTTTTGAGGTTTATCTGTCATTGGTTTCTCACACACTCAAATATTGTTATGAGGTTAATCCTTCAATGTTTTTCGACACAATCTCATATTATATTGAGGCTCATCCCTCATTGATTTCTCACACATTCGCGTAATGTATTTAGGTTTATCCCGTAGAGGTTTCTCACACTCATATTTTGTTGAGGTTTATCCCGCATTGGTTTTTTTATATACAATCAATTATCCCTTACTAATTTCTCGCAGTCTCATCTTGTATTGATGTTTATCCTTAACTTTTTTCTCACAAACACTCATATTGTATTGATATTTATCCCAGACTGGTTTCTTATACACTCCTATCTGGTTTTACACATACTTTCATATTGAGTTTAGGTTTTTTCCTCACTGTTTTCTCACAAAGTGTCATATTTTTTTAAAGTTTATCCCTAAGTGGTTTCTCACACTCATATTGCATTAAGTTTTATCGTTCACTGGTTTCTAACACATATTATATTGTGTTGTCTTTCACAAAGTGCTGACAAACTCTCATGTTGCATTGTTTTATCCTTCACTGGTTTCTGACTCACATTGCATTGTTTTATCGTTCACTGGTTTCTGACACTTATTTTGCATGTTTTATTCTTCACTGGTTTCTGACACTCATATTGCATTGAGTGTTCTCTTTCACTGGTTTCTGACACACACGTATTGCATTGAATTTTATCCTTCACTGGTTACTGACGCACTAATATTGCATTGTTTCGTTCACTGGTTTCTGACACACTCTCATATTGCATTGAGTTTTATCCTTCATTGTTTTACAAACACTCATATTGGATTGAGATTTATCATATACCGGTTTCTGACACTCCCTCATATTGCATTCAATTTTATGCTTCTCTGGTTTCTAACACACTCACATTGTATTGTGTGTTATCTTTTCCTGTTTACTGACACAATAATATTGCATTGATTTTTTTCTTTCACTGTTTTCTAACACATATTGCATTGAGTGTTATCGTTCACTTTTTTTTTGACACAAATTGCGTTGAGCTTTATCCTTCCCTGGTTTCTGACACACTTTCCTACGGTTTCTCATACATTCCTTATTGTAGTGAGGTTTATCCCTCACTGGTTTCTCACACTAATAATGTATTCATGTTTATCCCTCATTGGTGTCTCATTCTCTTTCATAATGGTTTGAAAATTTTCCCTCACTGGTTTCTCACATACTCACGCATTGTATTGGGATTTATATCTCAATGGTTTCTCAAACATTCGCATATCCTGTTGATGTTTATTCCTCATTGGCTTCTCACATATTCTCATATTGTATTGAGGATTATCCCTTACTGGTTTCTGTTATATTGTCATATTGTATTGATGTTTATCCCTCTCTAGTTTGTCACACACACTGAAATTGTATTGAGGTTTGTTCCACAATGGTTTCTCACACACTCATATATTTCTCACACATTCGCATAATGTATTGAGGTTTATCCCTCGGAGGTTTCTCATACTCTTATTTCGTTGAGGTTTATCCCGCAGTGGTTATATGTATACTGTCAAATTGTGGAGAGGTTTATCCTTCACTGGTTTCTCGCAGAGTCTCATATTGTATTGAAGTTTATCCCCCACTGGTTTCTCACAAACTTTCGTATTGAATTTAGGTTTATCCCTTACTGTTTTCTCACATATTGTTTTGAGATTTATCCCTCAGTGGTTTCACACACGATCTGATACTGCGTCTCTCATATTGCATTGAGTTTTATCGTTCACTGGTTCCTGACACACTCTCATATTGTACGAGTTTTATCATTCACTTGTACCTGACACACTCGTATTGCATTGAGTGTTATCGCTCACTGGTTTCTGACACACTCTCATATTGCATGAGTTTATCCTTCTCTGATTTCTGAAACATATTACATGAGTTTTATCCTTCACTGGTTTCTGTCACACTAATATTGAATTCATTGTTATCGCTCACTGCATTGATTTCAATCCTTCTTGGTTTCTGACACACACATATTACATTGAGTGTTGTCTTTGACTGGTTTCTGACACACTCATAATGCATGAATTTTAGCATTCACTGGTTTCTGACACACTCAGATTGCATTGAGTTTTCTCCTTCACTGGTTTCTGACACACTCATATTGCATTGAATTTTATCCTTCACTGGTTTCTGACACACACATATTATATTGAGTTTTATCGTTTACTGGTTACTGACACACTCATATTGCATTGATTTTTATCCTTCACTGGTTACTGACACACTCTTATTGCATTGTTTTATCCTTCACTGGTTTCTGACACACTAATATTGCTTTCCGTTTTAACGTTCGTTGGTTTCTGACACTCATATTGCATTGTTTTATCCTTCACTGGTATCTTACACACTCATATTATATTGATATTTATCTTTCACTGGTTTCTGACACACTGTCATATTGCATTGTTTTATATTTCTCTGGTTACTGACACATTCATATTGCTTTGTTTTTTATCGTTCACTGGTTTCTGACACATTTATATTGCATTGAGTGTTATCTTTCCCTGGTTGCTGACACACTCTCATATTCCATTGATTTTAATCCTTCAATTTGTTATCATTCACTGGTTTCTTACATATCCTCATATTACATTGTGTTATCATACACTGTTTTCTGACACTCATATTTCATGGTGTCATCGTTCACTGGTTTGTGACATCCTTTTATTGCATTGTTTTATCCTTCATAGGTTTCTGACACAATTTAATATTTAATATTTAATATTTAATATTGCATTGTTTTTTATCGTTCACTGGTTTCTGACACATTTATATTGCATTGAGTGTTAACTTTCCCTGGTTTCTGACACACTCTCATATTGCATTGATTTTAATCCTTCAATTGTTATCATTTACTGGTTTCTTACACATTCTCATATTACATTGAGTATCATACACTGTTTTCTGACTCATTTTGCATGGTTTCTGACACAATTTAATACGGTATTCAATGGTTTCTCATATACTCTTTTAATGCATTGAGGTTTATCCCTCACTGGTTTCTCACACACTTTAATGTATTTTGGTGTATCCCTTACTGGTTTCTCATTCTCTCATAATGTTTTGAAATTTTTCCCTCACTGGTTCCTCAATACTCGTATATTGTACTGAGATTTATATCTCAATGGTTTCTCATACATTCGGATATCTTTTTGAGTTTTATCTCTCATTGGTTTCTCACACAATCAAATATGAGGATGATCATTCACTAGTTTTTGACACAATCTCATATTATATTAAGGCTCATCCCTCACTGATTTCTCACACATTCATATTTTGTGGTTTATCACGCAGTGGTATCTTTTATATAATATCAAATTGTGTATAGGTTTATCCCTCACGGGTTTCTGGCAGTCTCATCTTGTATTGAGGTTTATCCTTCGCTGGTTTTTCAAAAAACTCTCTTATTGTATTCATTTTTATCACATTGGTTTCTTACACACTCCTATTGAGTTTAGGTTTATCCCTAACTGTTTTCTTACAGTTATATTTTTTTGAGGTTTATCCGTCAGTGGTTTCTCTCACGATCTAATATTGCAGGTTACTGACACACTAATATCGCTCCGATTTTCATCGTTCACTGGTTATTGACACTCATATTGCATGAATTTTTTCTTTCATTGGTTCCTGACACACTCATATTGCATTGAGTGTTGTGTCACTGTTTGCTGACACTCATATTGCATAGAGATTTATCGTTCACTAGTTGAATGTTGCGTTTTACTGGTTTCTGACACATATTGCATTCAGTTTTATCCTTCACTGGAAACTGACGCTTTAATCTTGCATTCAGTTTCATTGTTTGCTGGTTTCTGACACACTCTCATATTGCATTTTTATCCTTTACTGCTTTCTGTCACACTCTTATTGGATTGAAATTTAACGTTCAATGGTTCCTGACACACTCATATTGCTTTGAATTTTATCGTTCACTGGTTTCTGACACTCATATTGCATGAGTTTATCATTCTCTGGTTTCTGCAACACTCATATTTCATGAGTTTTATCCTTCACTGGTTTCTGTCATACTAATATTGCATTCAGTGTTATCGTTCACTGGTTTCTAACATACTCTCATATTGAATTGTGTTGTCTTTCACTGGTTACTGACACACTCATACTGCATTGAGTTTTATTTTTCACTGTTATTGACACTCATATTGCATTGTTTTATCCTTCACTGGTTTCTGACACACTCATTTTCCATGAGTTTTATCATTCACTGGTTTCTGACAAATTTATATTGTATTGAGTGTTGTCTTTCACTGTTTCTGACACACTCATATTGCATTGAATTCTGTTCTTCACTTGTTACTGATACTAATATTGCTTTCAGTTTTATCGTTCACTGGTTGCTGACACACTCTCATATTGCATTGAATTTTATCCTTAACTGGTCTCTAGCACAGTCATATTACATTGCGATTTATCTTTGGTTTCTGACATACTCTTATATTGCATTGTTTTAATCTTTCTCTGGTTACTGACACACTCATATTGCATTGCTTTATCGTTCGCTGGTTACTGACACATTCATATTGCACTGGTTACTGACACTCTCACGCGAAATTGATTTTTATCTTTCAATGGTTTCTGACACACTCATATGGTTTCTTAAATACTTTCATATTGCACTGAGTGTTATCACTCATTGATTTTTGACACATATTGCATTTTGTCATCGTTGACCGGTTTGTGACACCCTCACATTGCATAGGTTTCTGACACACTTTCATATGGAATTTAGTTTTAACCTTCAATGGTTTCTCATATGCTCTTTTAATGTATTGAGGTTTATCTAATATAATTTGTTTATCCCTTACTGGTTTCTCATTCTCTTTCATAATGGTTTGAAATTTTTCCCTCACAGGTTTCTCACATGCATATTTTACTAATATTTATATATCATTGGTTTCTCACACACTAAAATATTGTTATGAGGTTGATCTTTCACTAGTTTTTGACACAATCTCATATTATATTGAGGCTTATCCCTCATTGATTTCACACATTTTCATATAATGTATAGAGGTTTCTCACACATTCATATTTTGTTTAGGTTTATCATGCAGTGGTTTTTAATATACTATGAAATTGTGTAAAGGTTTCTCGTAGACTCTCATCTTGTATTGAGGTTTTTACTTAACTTTTTTCTCACAAACTCTCATACTGTATTAATATTTATCCCTGACTTCTTAACACTCCTCTCATGTATTGACGTGTATTCCCCACTGGTTTTACACACACTTTCATATTGAGTTTAGGTTTATCCCTCTCTGTTTTTTGTCATATTTTTTTGAGGTTTATCCGTCAGTGGTATCTTACACGATCTGATATTGTATTAAGGGTTACACCTCACAGGCTTCTGACACATGTTGCATTGAGTTACATCGTTCACCGGTTTCTGACACATATTGCATTGAGTTTTATCCTTCACTGATATCTGACACACTCATATTGCATTGAGTTTTGTAGTTCACTGGTTTCTGACACTCATATTGCATGAGTTTTATCCTTCACTGGTTTCTGACTCATTGCATTTAATGTTGTCTTTCAGAGGTTCCTGACACACTCTCATCTTGTATTGAATTTTTTCCTTCTCTTGTTACTGACACACTAATATTGGACAAATTTCTATCGTTCACTGGTTGCTGACACACTCTTATATTGCACTGAGTATAATCTTTCACTGGTTCCTGACACACTCATATTGCATTGATTTATCGATCACTGGTTCCTGACACACTCTCATATTACATTGTTTTATCCTTCTCTAGTTTCTGACACACTCATATTGTATTGAGTGTTATCTTTGACTGTTTTCCGACACACTCTCATATTGCATTGATTTTTATCTCTCACCTGTTTCTGACAAACTTATATCGCATTGAATGTTATCGTTCACGTTTTTTATAAACATATTGCGATGAGTTTCATCCTAAACTTATTTCTGATACACATTCATACGATATTGAGTTTTATCCTTCAAT
This sequence comes from Panulirus argus, assembly GCA_038088735.1. Classification (NCBI taxonomy): domain Eukaryota; kingdom Metazoa; phylum Arthropoda; class Malacostraca; order Decapoda; family Palinuridae; genus Panulirus; species Panulirus argus. Next base: position 15,465 of record JAYMFT010089223.1, on the reverse strand, counting down.
GGTTTCTCAAACACTTTTTTGTATTGAGGTTTTTCCCTCACTGCTTTCTCACATACTCGCATATTGTACTGAGATTTATATCTCAATGGTTTCTCACACATTCGGATATCTTTTGAGGGTTTTCTCTCATATTATATTGAAGCTCATCCCTCTCTGATTTCTTACACATTCTGGTTTCTCACACATTCAATGGTTTCTGGCAGTCTCATCTTGTATTGAGGTTTGTCCTTCACTGGATTTTCAGAAATTTTCATATTATATTCATATTTTTCCCTGACTGGGTTCTTACACACTCCTATCCTGTATTGACATGTATCCCTCACTGGTTTTAGGCTCAATTTCATATTGAGTTTAGGTTTATCCCTCACTATTTTCTCAGTCATATTTTTTTCGGGTTTATCCCTCAGTGGTTTCTCTCATGATCTGATTTTGCATTAAGGTTTCTGAAACACTAATATCGCATGAAGTTTTGTTGTTCTCTGGTTTCTGACACACTCTCATATTGCATGTTTTATCCTTCACTGCTTCCTGACATATATTGCATTAAGTTTTGTCGTTCATTGGTTTTCTCCACTGGTTTCTGACATACTCAAATTGCATGAGTTTTATCCTTCACTGGTTCCTGACACTCTCATCGTTCACCGTTCATCGTTCTTTGGTTTCTGCACACTCATATTGCAATGAGTGTTGTCTTTCACCGGTTCCTGACATACTCATATTGCGATGAATTTTATCGTTCACTGGTTTCTGAAACACTAATATTGCTTTACGTTATATCGTTCAATAGTTTCTGACACACTCATATCAAATTGAATTTCATCCTTCACTGGTTTCTAACACTCACATTACATATAGATTTTTCTTTAGTCCTGATACACTCATATTGCATTATTTTATCATATGGTTACTGACACATTCATATTGCATTGTGTTATGTTTCACTGGTTTCTGACACACTCATATTGCACTGATTTTTATCCTTCAATGGTCCTGACACATATTGCATTGAGTGTCTTCATTCACTGGTTTCTAACACACACTCATATTGCATTGTGTTATCTCTCACTGTTTTCTGACACACTCATATTGCATTTTGTCATCGTTCACTGGTTTGTGACACCCTCATATTGCATTGTTTTATCCTCCATAGGTTCCTGATACCTTTTAGTGGATTGAGGTTTATCAGTCACTGGTTTCTCACACACTCTAATGCTGTATTTTGGTTTATCCCTAACTGGTTTGTCATTCTCTTTCACACTGTTTTGAAATTTTTCCCTTACTGGTTTCTCACATACTCGCATAATGTACTATTTATATCTCATTCGGATATGTTTTTGAGGTTTATCTCTCATTGGTTTCTCACACAATCAAATATTGTTATGAGGTTGATCCCTCACTAGTTTTTGACGCATCCCTTTACTGATTTCTCACACATTAGCATAATATATTGAGGTTTATCCCTTAGAGGTTTCTCACACATTCATATTTTGTTGTGGTTTATCACAGTGGTTTGTATATATACTATCAAATTGTGTTTCCTGGCAGTCATCTTGTATCGAGGTTTATCCTTCACTAGTTTTACACAATCTCTCATATTATATTCATATTTTTCGGTGACTGGTTACTTAAAAACTCCTATCTTGCATTGACTTGTATCCCCCACTGGTTTGAAACAAACTTTCGTATTGAGTTTAGGTTTATCCCTCACTTTTTTCTCTCACGATGTGATATTGCATTAAGGTTTACACCTCACTAATATCGCATTGAGTTTTATCGTTCACTGGTTTCCGACACACTGTCATAGTGCGTAAGGTTTATCCTTCACTGGTTTCTGAAACACTCATATTGCATTGAGATTTATTGTTTACTGGTTTCTGACACTCTCACATTGCATTGTTTTATCCTTCTCTGGTTTCTGAAACACATATTGCAATGAGTGTCAGAAACCATTGAAGGATAAAATTTAATGCACTATAGTGCATTAAATTTTATCCTTCAATGGTTTCTGACACTAATATTGCATTCGGTTTTATCGTTCACTTGTTTCTGACACACTGTCATATTGCATTGAGTTTTATCCTTCACTGGTTTCCGACACACTCATATTGGATAGATTTATCGTACTCTAGTTTCTGACACTCATATTGCATTGAGTTTTATCCTTCTCTGGTTTCTGACACACTCATATTGCGTTAAATTGTATCCTTCACTGGTTTCTGACACACTAATATTGAATTCAATTTTATCGTTCACTTGTTTCTGACACACTCGTATTGCATTGAGTTTTATCGTTCACTGGTCACTGTTGTCTCATAGTGCATTAAATTTTATCTTTCACTGGTGTCTGACACACTAATATTACATTCAGTTTTATCGTTCACTGGTTTCTGACACACTCTCATATTACATTGTTTTATCCTTCACTGGTTTCCGACACACTCATATTGGGTTGAGATTTATCGTACTCTGGTTTCTGACACACTCATATTGCATTGAGTGTTGTCTTTCACTGGTTTATGACACACTCATATTGCATTATATTGTATTCTTCACTGGTTTCTGACACTAATATTGCATTTAGTTTTAGCGTTCACTGGTTTCTGACACTCTCATATTGCATTGACTTTTATCCTTTAATGTTTTCTGAGTGTTATCATTCACTGGTTTCTTACACACTCATATTGTATTGAGTTTTCTACTTCACTGGTTCCTGACAAACATATTTCATTGTGTCATCGTTCACTGGTTTATGACACCCTCCTATTGCATATTTTTATCCTTCATAGGTTCCTGACATAATTTCTTATGGTATTGAATTTTAACCCTCAATGGTTTCTCATACACTCTTTTATTGTATTGAGGTTATCCCTCACTAGTTTCTCACACACTGTAATGTTGTATTTCGGATTATCCCTTACCGGTTTCTCATTTTCTTTCATTCTGTTTTGAAAATTTTTTCCCCCTGGTTTCTCACATAGTAGCATATTGTACTTGAGCTTTATATCTCAATTGTTTCTCACACATTCGTATATCTTTTTGAGTTTTATCTCTCACTCAAATATTGTTATGAGGCTGATCCTTCACTAGTTTTTGACAATCTCATATTATATTGAGGCTCATCCCTCACTGATTTTTCACACATTCGCATATTGTATTGAGGTTTATGCCTGAAAGGTTTCTCATACATTCATATTTGTTGAGGTTTATCACGCAGTAGTTTTTATATTGCATGAGTATTATTTTTCACTGGTTACTGACACACTCACATTGCATGGAGTAATGTCTTTCACTGGTTACTGACACACTCTCATATTGCATTGAGTTTTCTCCTTCACTGGTTTCTGACACACTCATATTGCATCGAGTTTAATCTTTCACTGGTTTCTGAAAGACATATTGCATTGAATTTTATCCATTGGTTACTGACACACTAATATTGCATTCAGTACTATCGTTCACTGGTTCCTGATACTCATCTTGCATTGAGTTTGATCTTTCACTGGTTTCTGACACACTCACATTGAGGTTTATCGTTAACTGGTTTCTGAAACACTCTCATATTGAATTGTTTCATCTTTCTCTGGTTTCTGACACACATTGTGTTATCTTTTACTTGTTTTTGACACAATAATATTGCATTGATTTTTATCTTTCACTGGTTCCTGACATACTTATCGTTTACTTTTTTTATACACATATTGCGTTGAGTTTCATCCTTCACTGGTCCCTGACACTTTCATACGGTATTGAGTTTTATCCTTCAATAATTCTCATACACTGGATTCTCACACGATCTAATATTGTATTAATATATTAACCTCACACGTTACTGACACATATTGCATTGAGTTATGTCGTTCACTGTTTACTGACACGATCTCATATTGCATTGAGTGTTGTCTTTCAATGGTTTCTGACACTCATATTGCATTGAGTTATATCCTTCAATGGTTTCTGACACACTCATATTGCATTGTTATCGTTCAGTGGTTTCTGACACACTCATGAGTATCCTTCTCCGGTTTCTGAAACACTCTCATATTGCATAAGTTTTATCTTTCACTGGTTTCTGTCACAATTATATTGCATTCAGTGTTATCGTTCACTGGTTTCTGACACTCATATTGCATTGAATTTTATTCTTCACTGGTTTCAGACACTCATATTGCATTGAGTTTTATCCTTCAATGGTTCCTGACACTCATATTTCATTGAATTTTATCGTTCACTGGTTTTTGACACACTCATATTGCATTGAATATTGTCTTTCACTGGCACACTCATATTTTATTGAATGTTTTCCTCCACTGGTTCTGACACAATAATATTGCTTTCCGTTCTATCGTTCACTGATTTTTGACACACTCATATTGCATATTCACTGGTTTCTAACACACTCATAATACATTAAGATTTTTCTTTCACTGGTTACTGACACACTCATATTGCATTGTTTTATCGTTCTCTGGTTACTGACATTGTCATATTGTATTGTTTTATCGTTCACTGGTGTCTGACACATTCCTATTGCATTGTGTTTTCTGACACACTCTCATATTGCATTGATTTTTATCCTTCAATGGTCCTGAGACACTCACTGAGAGTTATCTTTCACTGTTTGCTGACACACTCATATTCCATTGTGTCGTTCACTGGTTTGTGACACCCTCATACTTCATAGGTTTTTGACACACTTTCATACAATATTGAATTTTAACCTTCAATGGTTTCCATATACTCTTTTGGTGTATTGAGGTTTCTCACACACTCTAATATTGTATTTTGGTTTATCCGTTACTGGTTTCTCATTCTCTTTCATACTGTTTCGAAATTTTTCCCTCTCTGGTTTCTCACATACTCGCATGCTGTACTGAGATTCATATTTCAATGGTTTCTCACACATGAGGATATCTTTTTGAGGTTTGTCTCTCATCGGTTACTCACTTCATCAAATATTGTTATGAGGTTGATCCTTCACTACTTTTTGACAGAATCAAATATTATATTGAGGGTCATCCCTTACTGATTTATCAAAAATTAGCATATTTATTTGTGATTTATTACGCAGTGGTTTTTTATATACTATCAAATTGTAAAGAGGTTTATCCCTCACTGGTTTGTGGAAGTGTCATCTTGTATTGAGGTTTATCTTTCACTGGTTTTACACAAACTCTCAATTTATATTCATATTTTTCCCTGACTGGTTTCGTACACACTCCCATCTTGTATTGACGTGAATCCCCCACTGGTTTTACACTCATATTGAGTTTAGGTTTATCCCTCACTGTTTTCTCTCACGATCTGATATTTCATTAAGGTTTACACCTCACAGGTTTCTGACACACAATTATCGTTCACACTCATATATTGCATGAGGTTTATCCATAATTGGTTACTGACACTAATATTGCATTGAATGTTGTCGTACAGTGTTTACTGAAACACTCATATTGTATGGAGTTTTATCCTTCTCTGGTTACTGAAACACTTATATTGCATTGAGTTTTATTCTTCACTAGTTTCTGACACTCATATTGCATTGAGAGTTGTGTTTCACTGGATACTGACACATTTTCATATTGCATTGAATTTTATCCTTCACTGGTTTATGACACACTAATATTGCATTCAGTTTCATCATTCACTAGTTTCTGTCACACTAATGGTTTTTGACACACTCATATTGGATTGAGATTTATCGTTCACTGGTTTTTGACACATTCATATTGCATTGAGTTTTATCCTTCTCTGGTTTCTGACACACTCATATTGCATTGAGTATTGTCTTTCACACTCTCATATTGCATTAAATTCTATCCTTCCTGGTTTCTGACACACTAATATTGCATTCAGTTTCATCGTTCACTGGTTACTGACATACTTTCATATTGCATTGACTTTTATCCTTCAGTGCAATCTGACACACTCATATTGCATTGAGTTTTATCGTTCACTGGTTACTGACACATTCATATAGCATTGTTTGTACATTTCACTGGTTACTGACACACTCTCATACTATCAAATTGTGTAGAGGTTTATCCTTCAATGGTTTCTGACACACTCATATTGCACTGTGTTATCATTCACTGGTTTCTTAAACACCCATATTGCATTGAGTTTTTTCCTTCACTGGTTTCTGACACATATTTCATTGTGTCATCACTCACTAGTTTGTGACATCCTCATATTGCATTGTATTTTCTTTTATAGGTTTCTGACACACTTTCATACTGTGCTGAATTTTAACCTTCAATGATTTCTCATACAATCTTTAATTGTATTGAGGTTTATTCATCACTGGTTTTTCACACACTCTCATATTGCATTGTGTTGTCTTTCACTGGTCCTGACACACTCATTTTGCATTGTTTTCTCCTTCACTGGTTTCTGACACACTCATATTGCAATATGTTTTATTGTTCACTAGTTTCTGACACATTCTCATATTGCATGTTTTATGCTTCAATTTTGTCCTTCACTGGTTTCTGACACACTTACATTGCTTTCCGTTCTATCATTCACTGGTTTCTGACACACTCATATTGCATTGACTTTTTTTCCTTCACTGGTTTCTGACACACTAACATTGCTTTCCGTTTTATCATTCACTGGTTTCTCACACACTCATATTGCATTGAGTTTTATCCTTTACTGGTTTCTAACACACTCATATTACATTGAGATTAATCTTTCATTGGTTTCTGACACACTGTCATATTGCATTGTTTTATCCTTATCTAGATACTGACACACTCATATTGCATTGAGTTTTATCGTTCACTGAATTCTGACACATTCAATTCATATTGCATTTTGTTATCTTTCACTGGTCCTGACACACTCTAATATTACATTGATTTTTATTCTTCAATGGTTTCTGGCACACTCTTAATGCATTGTGTTATCATTCACTGTCTTGTGACACACTCATATTGCATTGTCATCATTGTTTTATCCTTCAGAGGTTTGATGCATACTTTCATACGGTATTGAATTTTAACATTCAATGGTTTCTCATACACTCTTTTATTGTATTGAGGTTTTCCCTCACTGGTTTCTCAGACACTCTTTCATACGGTTTTGAAAAATTTTCTCTCCATGGTTTCTCACATACTCGCACATTGTACTGAGCTTTATATCTCAATGGTTTCTCACACATTCGCATATCTTTTTGAGGTTTATCTCTCATTTTTTTCTCACACACTCCATTATTGTTATGAGGTTGATCCTTTACTAGTTTTTGACACAATCTCATATTATACTGAGACTCATTCCTCACTGATTTCTCACACATTCGCATAATGTATTGAGGGTTATCCCTTAGGGGTTTCTCACACATTCAAATTTTGTTGAAGTTTATCACGCAGTGGTTTTTTTATATGTCATCTAAGTATTGAGAATTATCCTTCACTTGTTTCTCACAAACTCTCATATTGTATTAATATTTTTCCTTGACTGGTTTTACATCCACTTTCATATTGAGTTTTTGTTTCTCTCTCTGTTTTCTCAGAAAGTGTCATATTTTTTTGAGGTTTATCTCTCAGTGGTTTCCCAAACGATCTGATATTGTATTAAGGTTTACACCTGACATATTTCTGACACATATTGCATTAAGTTTCATCGTTCACTGGTATCTGACCTACTCTCATATTGCATGAGTTTTATCCTTCACTGGTTTCTGATACACTCATATTGCATTGAGTGTTTTCTCTCACTGGTTTTTGACACATATTGCATTGAGTTGTATCCTTCACTGGTTCCTAACACATTTTGCATTGAGTTTTATCGTTCACTGGTTTCTGACACACTTTCATATTGCATGAGTTTTATCTTTCTCTAGTTTCTGACACACTCATATTGCATTGAGTGTTGTCTTTCACTTGTTTCTGACACACTCATATTGCGTTGAATTTTATTCTTCACTGGTTTCTGACATACTAATATTGCTTTCATTTCTATCGTTCACTGGTACCTGACACACTCTCATATTGCAGTTAGTTTTATCTTTCACTGGTTACTGACACACTCATATTGCATTGTTTTATCATTGTCTACTTCCTGACACATATTGCATTGTGTTATCTTTTACTGGTTGCTGACAATAATATTGCATTGATTTTTGTTTCACCGTTTTCTGACACAATTATTAGGAAAATTACGTTGAAATTTATGTTTCACTGGAATCTGACACTCTCACATTGCATTGTTATATCCTTCTCTGGTTACTGACACTCACATTGCATTGAGTTTTGTCGTTCACTGTTTTCCGACACATTCGTATTGCAATGTTATCTTTCACTGGTTTGTGACACACTCATATTGCATTGATTTTTATCTTTCAATTGTTTATGACACTCATATTGCATTGTTATCATTCACTGGTTTCTTACACACTCATATTGCATTGTCATCGTTCACTGGTTTGTGACACCCTCATATTGCATTGTTTTATCCTTCATAGGTTTCTGACACTTTCACACGTTATTGAATTTTAACCTTCAATGGTTTTTCATATACTCTTTTATTGTATTTACGTTTATCCCTTACTGGTTTTTCACACACACTAATGTTGTATTCTGGTTTATCCCTTCCTAGTTTCTCATTCTCTTTCATACTGTTTTGGAATTTTTCCCTCATATACTCGCATATTGTACCGAGATTTATATCTCAATGGTTTCTCACACATTCGGATATCTTTTTGTGGTTTATCTCTCATTGGTTTCTCAGACAATCAATTATTTTTGACACAATCTCATAAAAATCTCACACATTCTCATAATGTATTGAGGTTTATCCCTTTGAGGTTTATCACGCAGTGGTATTTTTATATACTATCAAATTGTGTAGAGGTTTATCCCTCACTGGTTTCTGGCAATCTCATCTTGTATTGAAGTTTATCCACTTGTTTTTCACAAACTCGCATATTATATTAATATTTATCCCTTACTGGTTTTTTACACACTCTTATCTGGGATTGACGTGTATCCCCCACTCACTTTCATATTGACTTTAGGTTTATCCCTCTATTTTCTGTCATATTAGTGGTTTCTCTCACGATCTGATATTGTAATATCACATTGACTTTTATCGTTCACTGGTATCTGAAACATTCTCATATTGCATAAATTTCATCCTTGCATTGAGTGTTGTCTTTCACTATTTCCTGACACACTCATATTGCATTGAGTTTTATCCTTCACTGGTTTCTGAAAACTAATATTGCATTCCGTTTTATCGTTCAATAGTTCCTGACACACTCTCATATTGCATTGAGTTTTATCTCTCACCGGTTTCTGACTCATTCATATTGCATTGAGACATCGTTCACTGGTTTCTGACACTCATATTGCATTGTTTTATCCTTCTCTGGTTATCTTTTACTGGTTTCTAAAACAATAATATTACATTGATTTTCATCTTTCACCGGTTTCTGACTCAGGAATATTGCATTGAGTGATATCGTGTACTTTTTTATACACATATTGCGTTTAGTTTTATCCTTCGCTGGTTGCTGACACACTCTCATACGGTATTGAGTTTTATTCTTCAAGGTTTATCCCTCACTGGTTTCTCACACGAACTGATATTGTATTAATGTTTACACCACAGAGGTATTTGACACTCATATTGCATTGAATTTTATCGTTCACTGTTTTCTGAGACACTCTTATATTGCATTGAGTGTTTTCTCTCAATTGTTTGTGACATTCATAATGCATTGTTTTATCCTTTAATGTTTTTTAACACTCATATTGCATTAAGAGTTGTTCACTTGTTTCTGACACACTCATATTGCATTGAGTTTGATCGTTCACTGGTTCCTAACACACTCTCATATTGCATGAGTTTATCCTTCTCTGGTTTCTGAAACACTCATATTGCATGAACTTATATCCTTCACTGGTTTCTGACACACTCATATTGTATTGTGTTTTATCGTTCACTGGTTTCTGATACGCTCAAAATGCATGTTTTATCCTTCACTGGTTCCTGACACATATTGCATTGAGTGTTGTCTTTCACTGGTTTCTGACACACTCATATTGCATTGAATTTTATCTTTCAATGGTATCTGACATTGCATTGAATTTCATCCTTCACTGGTTTCTGACACTAATATTGCTTTCCCTTTTATCGTTCACTGGTTCTTGACACACTCTCATATTGCATTTTCATCCTTCAGTGGTTTCTAACACATATTACATTGAGATTTATCTTTCACTGGTTTCTGACACACTCATATTGCATTGTGTTACCTTCTTAGGTTTCTGACATACATATATTGCATTGAGTTTCATCGTTCACTGGTTTCTGACACATTCATATTGCAATGAGTGTTATGTTTCACTGGTTTCTGACACACTCTCATATTCAATTGATTTTCATCCTTCAATGGTTTCTGACACACTCATATTGCATTGAGTATCATTCACTGGTTTCCTACAAATTCTCATATTGCATTGAGTGTTTTCATTTACCGTTTTCTGACATTCATATTGCATTGACAGTTCACTGGTTTGTGATACCTTCATATTGCATTGTTTAATCCTTTATAGGTGTCTGACACACTTTCATCCGCTATTGAGTTTTAACCTTCAATGGTTTCTCATGTACTCTTTTAGTGTATTGAGGTTTATCCCTCACATTTCTCACACTAATGTATTTTAGTTTATCCCTTATACGTTTCTCATTTTCTTTCATACTGGTTTGAAAATTTTCCCTCACTGGTTTCTCACATACTCGCATATTGTACTGAGATTTATATCTTTTTGAGGTTTATATCTCATTGGTTTCTCACACAATCAAGTATTATGAGGTTCATCCTTCTCTAGTGTTTGACACAATCTCATATTTTATTTAGGCTTATCTCTCACTGATTTCTCACACATTTATATGATGTATTAAGGTTTCTCACACATTTATATTTTGTTTTGGTTTTTCACAAACTCTCATATTATATTCATATTTTTCCCTGACTGGTTTCTTACACACTGTTTTCTCACAGTCATATTTTTTGAGGTTTATCCCTCATTGGTTTCTCTCACGATCTGACATTGCATTAAGGTTTACACCTCAAAGGTTCCTGACACACTAATATCGCACTGGTTTCTGACACACTCATATTGCATTGTGTTGTCTATCACTGTTTTCTGACACACTCTGATATTGCATTGAGTTTTATCCTTCACTGGTTCCTGACACTCATATTGCATTGAGTTTTATCGTTCAATGGTTTCTGACACACTCGCATTGCATGAGCATTATCCTTTACTGGTTTCTGATACACTCATATTGTATTGAGTGTTGTCTTTCACAGATTCCTGACACTCATATTCCGTTGAATTTTATCCTTCACTGGCTTCTAGCACACTAATATTGAATTCAGTTCTATCATTCACTGGTTCCTTCTCTGGGTTCTGACACACTCTCATATTGCATTCAGTGTTATCGTCAACTGGTTTCTGAAACACTCATTTAGCATTGAGTTTTATCTTTCACTGGTTTCTGACACACTCCTATTGCATTGAGTGTTGTCTTTCACTGGTTTCTGACACATTCTCGTATTGAATTGTTTTATCCTTTCTGACACACTCATATTGCATTGAATTTTATCCTTCACTGGTTTCTGATACACTAATATTGAATTCAGTTCTATCGTTCACTGGTTCCTAACACAATCTTATATTTCATTGTTTTATCTTTCACTGGTTTCTGATACACTCCTATTGCATTGAGTGTTATCTTTTACTGGTTTCTGACAATAATATTGCATTGATTTTTATCTTTCACCAGGTTCTGACACACATATTGCATTGAGTGTAATCGCTCACTTTTTTTTTATCCAGATATTGCGTTGCTTTTTCCCCTCACTGGTTTCTGACACACATACATATGGTATTGAGTTTTATCCTTCAATATTCATCACTGGTTTCTCACACGATCTGATATTGTATTAAGGTTTACACCTCACTGGTTTCTGAAACACTCATATTGTATTGAGTTTTAAAGTTCACTAATTTCTGACACATCTCTCATATTGCATTGAGTGTTGTCTTTCAATGGTTCCTGACACACTCATATTGCATTTTCTTCCTTCTCTGGTTTCTAACACACTCTCATATTGCACCGGTTTCTGTCACGCTAACATTGCATTCAGTGTTATCGTCAACTGGTTTCTGACACACTCATATAGCATTGAGTTTTATCCTTCACTTGTGTCTGACACACTCATATTGCATTGTTTTATCCTTCACTGGTTTGTGACACATTCATATTGCATTGAGTGTTGTCTTTCACTGGGTCCTGACACATATTGCATTGAATTGTAAATTTGACTGGTTTCTGACACATTAATAATGCTTTACGTTTTATTGTTCACTGGTTTCTAACACACTCTTATATTGCAATGAGTTTCATCCTTCAGTGGTTTATAGCACACTCATATTATATATTACACTGGGTCCTGACACACTCTCATTATTGCATTGAGGTTTTTGAGGTTTATCTCTCATTTGTTTCTCACACAATCAAATATTGTTATGAGGTTGATCCCTCACTAGTTTTTGACACAATCTCATATTACACTGAGGCTCATCCCTAACTGATTTCTCACACATTCGCATAATGTATTCATATTTTCTTGTAGTTTATCTCGCACTGGTTTTTTTTTTTATATAATATCATATCCTTCACTGGTTTTTCACAAATACTCATATTGTATTCATATTTATCCCTGACTGGTTTCTTACACACTCCCATCTTGTATTGACGTGTATCCCCCACTGTGGTTTTACACATTCATATTGAGTTTAGGTTTATCCTTCACTGTTCTCTCACAAAGTGTCATATTTCTTTGTTTATCCCTCAATGGTTTTTCTCACGATCTGATATTGCATTAAGGTTTATCCTTCGCTGGATACTGAAACACTCATATTGCTTTGTTTTATCGTTTACTGGTTTCTGACACACTCTCATATTGCATGATTTTATCCTTCACTGGTTTCTGACACACTCATATTGCATTAAGTGTTGTTTTTCACTGGTTTCTGACACACTCATATTGCATTAAATTTTATCCTTCACTTGTTTCTGACACACTAATCTTGCACCCAGTTTTATCGTTCACTGGTTTCTGACACAATATGAGTATTGCATTGAGTTTTATCTTTCACTGGTTCCTGACACACTAATATTGGATTAAATTTTATCCTTCTCTGGTTTCTGACACACTCATATTGCATTGAGTGTTGTCTTTTACTGGTTGCTGACACACTCATATTGCATTCAATTTTATCGTTCACTAGTTTCTGACACACTAATATTGCATTCAGTTTTATCGTTCACTGGTTTCTGACACACTTTCATATGGCATTGAGTTTTATCCACCTGTTTTTGACACCCTCATATTGTATTGAGATCTATCTTTCACTGGTTTCTGAGACTCATATTGCATTGTTTTATCCTCTGGTTTCTGACACTCATATTGCATTGAGTGTTATTTTTCACTGGTTGCTGACACAGTAATATTACATTGATTTTTCTCTTTCACCTGTTACTGACACTCATATTGCATTGTGTTATCGTTAACTTGTTTTTGACACATGCGTTGAGTTTTATCCTTCACTGGTTTCTGATACACTCATATTGCATTGAGTCGCATCGTTCAATGGTTTATGACGCCCTCATATTGCATGATTTTTATCCTTCTGTGGTTTCTGACACATTCATGTTGCATTGTTAGAATTCACTGGTTTCTGACACACTCTCATATTGCATGAGTTTTATCCATCACTGGTTTCTGACACACTCATGTTGCATTGAGTGTTATCATTCACTGGTTTCTTACACACTCTTATATTGCATTGTTTCATCCTTCACTGGTCAGCGACGCCCTAATATTGCATTGTCTTATCCTTTATAGGTTTCTGGCACACTTCAATGGTTTCTCATACATTCTTTTATTGTTTTGAGGTTTATCCATCACTGATTTCTTTCACACTCTAATGTTGAATTTAGGCTTATCCCTTACTGGTTTCTCGTTCTCTTCATACTGTATGGAAATTTTTCCCACACTGGTTTCTCACATACTCTCATATCGTACTGAGCAATGGTTTCTCACACATTCGCGTATCTTTTTGATACTGAAATATATTTATGAGGTTGATCCTTCACTGTTTTTTGAGGCTCATCCCTCACTGATTTCTCACACGTTCGCATAATGTATTGAGGTTTATCCCTTAGAGGTTTCTCACATATTCATATTTGAGGTTTTCATATACTTTCAAATTGTGTTGAGGTTTTTCCCTTACAAGTTTCACGCAGAGTCTAATCTTGTATTGAGGTTTATCATTAACTTTTTTCTCGCAAAGTCTAATATTGTATTGATATTTATCCCTGACTGGTTTCTTACTGGTTTTACACACACTTTAATATTGAGTTTAGGTTTATCCCTCACTGTTTTCTAATAGTCATATTTAATTAAAGTTGTTTCCTCAGTTGTTTCTCACACTCATATTACATTGAGCTTTATCATTCACTGGTTTCTGAGACTCATTTTTCATTTTTATCATTCATTGGTTCTTGACACATATATTGAGGGTTGCCTTTACTGGTTTCTGACAAACTCATATTGCATTAACTTTTATCTTTCACTGGTTTCCGGAACACTCATATTGCATTAAGATTTATCGTTCACTGGTTCCTGACACACATGAGCTTTATCCTTCACTGGTTTCTGACATATTGCATTCAATTTTATCCTTCTCTGGTTTCTGACACACTCATATTGTATTGTGTTATCTTTTACTGGTTTCTGACACAATAATATTGCATTGATTTTTTTCTTTCACTAGTTTCCAACACACTTATATTGCATTGTGTTATCGTGTAATTTTTATACACATATTGCGTTGAGTTTTACCCTTCACTGGTCTCTGACACACTTTCATACGATATTGAGTTTTATCCTATAATGTTTCTCATACATCCATTCTATTGAGGTTTATGAGTCACTGGTTTCCCACACGATCTGATATTGTATTAATGTTTACACCTCACTGGTTTCTGACACCCTGATATTGCATTGAGTTTTATCGCTCACTGTTTCTGACACCCTCTCATATTGCATTGAGTGTTGTCTTTCAATGGTTCCTGATACACACTCATATTGCACTGGTTTCTGACACACTCATTTTGCATTGTTTTATCGTTCACTGGTTTTTGACACACATATTGCCTGAGTTCATCCTTTTCTGGTTTCTTAAACACAGTCATGTTGCATGAGATTTATCCTTCACTGGTTTCTGACACACTAATATTGCATTCAGTGTTATCGTTCACTGGTTTCTGACACTCATTTTGCATTGACTTTTATCCTTCACTGGTTTTCTGACACATATTACAATGAGTTTTATCGTTCACTGGTTTCTGACACACTCTCATATTGCATTGTGTTATTTTTCA
>JAYMFT010089213.1:0-10814 GCA_038088735.1 Panulirus argus | reverse complement strand
TATATATATATATATATATATATATATATATATATATATATATACTGAACCCTGCGGAACAGTTAAAGCTGCCGTGCAAGTCTTGGCTTCCAATGCCTGAAGAGTGGAATCTCATTACCACTGCAGATGATGCTCATTTCCGACTCGACGGTCGTCGCATACTGCTGCCAGAACCATCACTTGAATGTCAAGGGGTTATTCTTTTTCTATACGATTCGTATCTATTGATAGAATCTCTATGAAAAATCATTACTATGATACCGAATCTCTATAAGAGGTGGGGACTGAATTCTCCCGTGAATTCACGGTGGCATTCACTTCCTATTAATGTGCCAACGGGTGAAATCAAATCTACGGGCTTATATAGTTACCTTAAAATCAAAGGCAGAAAAAAAATATATCTTTAGGAGAGACTAAAATGTTAGTGATATTAAGTCAACATTATCATAAATAACTATTTCTCAGTGTCATCATCATGACGTGACAATGCCTAAAAAGGTATTGAAAATTCATGACTAAAAATCCTACCTTTACATTCTATGTTACTTCAAGAACCGGTATATACAGTCTGAGAGACATGCTAATTGACTGATGGATTAAATTAAAGTCTATTGTTACTAGACAGATTGGTTAGGTCAAGATGATGTGATATTCAACGAAATGATCATCAGAGTAATATTATACCTGAAGACCTGATCTTCAGTCAGTATAGTGATGCTTGACAGAGTATGATCCAGTCAGAATAATATGATACCCTTGACTGACCTGCCAGAACAGAATGATACTATCTATTTATCTATCTATCTATCTATCTATCTATCTATCCATCTGTGTCTGTGACGTCCAATCCCTTCTGGAACTCCCTCAAGAGGGTGGCCACGGCAATAGAGTCTCCATAACTGGTGAGCTCCAGCGCCGCTCCTTAGACTTTAGTGCCTCTCCCTTAACAGTCCATTGGCAGAGGGCAAGTCTAAAGCTGTGTTTGCGGAGGCTCCTGCCTGATGCTCCTTCTGCCTACTACTACCTAATGCTCCTGCCTAATGTTCCTACTGACTACTTCTACCTAATGCTCCTGCCTAGTGTCCTTACTGACTACTATCTAATGCTCCTACCTAATGTCCCTACTGACTACTACCTAATGCTCCTGCCTAATGTTCCTACTGACTACTTCTACCTAATGCTCCTACTGACCACTTCTACCTAATGCTCCTGCCTAATGGTCATACTGACTCCTACCTAATGCTCCTGCCTAATGCTCCTACTGACTACTACTACTACCTAATGCTCCTGCCTAATGGTCATACTGACTCCTACCTAGTGCTCCTGCCTAATGCTCCGACCGACTACTTCTACCTGATGCTCCTACCTAATGCTCCTTCTGTCTACTTCTACCTAATGCTCCTGTCGAATGTCCCTACTGGCTACTTCTACCTAATGCTCCTGTAGAATGTCCCTACTGACTACTTCAACCAAATGCTCCTACCTAATGTTCCTACTGACTACTTCAACCAAATGCTCTTGCCTAATGTCCCTACTGACTACTTGTAGTGTTGACAGTGACAAAGCCGAATCAAGCGACTCATAGGGAAGAAAGCTGAATCCCACAAGATGCTGGGAGCAATAAGGAAACTACAAAGGCAAAAAGCTACTCAAAATTAACAACTACGAAACTTAGTAACAGCAAAATAGAATAAATGAAGTTATATAGGAGGTTGGTGAAGCCTGAAGGGCTGGCAATGGTCAAACGATAAGGCATTCAGTCTAAGGGAAGAGTTGTTAAAAGTGAACGAGCTACTGAGTAACTTATGGGTACAGAGAATGACAGAATAGACAATACAACAAGTATCAAAATCCAGCAAAGTGTTGGGGTAATGAGGGGTGAGCTGGAGAGGGGGATCGATTACGGTAACTGGTCCACAGAAACACTGTCAAGTCCAAACAGAAAAGGTTCTGCGCAGAAATAGAAGAGGGTCTCGGTTATTTTGGAGACACCGTGCGTGACGGACATACCACAGAGACAGACAAGACAAAGATGATACATTAATAAGAGGTAGAGACAACCAGTAGAGTCTAATGTACATTGAAACTGACTGAAAATTATGTTGGTGAGGTCCGACAAGGCCTCCAGTCTGTCAGCTTTGAGTAAAACAGTCAGTGACGAAGTCTGTTAATTACTATGATGGTAGACAGTCCTCCAGGGAAGCCAGATCAGAAATATATCTTAGAAGGTAATAATTTGGAAATATAGTCAGGATGACAAAAGCAGCAAGCTTAGCAACGCAGTCATGGGAAAGTTTTCATGCGGCGGGAGGGGAAGGGTGGCCTTGAAGTGTAAGTAAATACACCAAACATACTTACACATGGATAAGAGCGCAAGCAGATTGAATTTCCCGGAGGACAAGATAACGTTTTGTAACAGCGTATAACTGACTACGCCACGGACAGCACTGGCATAGAAGACCGAAACTAGTCTCCATATATAGCATCCTCGAAATACCTGAGGAATTTCGCCGTCGAAATGCGATCATGTGGTATTCAAGACGGATCATATAACGAAAGATTGTTGCTTGGGACAAAGAGAAGATTAACCAGTGGGGAGACGCACAGAAAAAAGAAAAAATGGGTCCTACAAGGAACTTATGGACACAGAATGAAAAGACGAGTTCCAAAAATGTGAAACAGAAAGTTATCTTGTGATAGCTACCCAGATAGAATAGGGAAGAGAGGTAGGGAGAACAGAAAGGACTGATGAATGGTACAACAGATACTAGGACGTGGAAAACACACACACACGAGGTAGCTACAGCGAAGCCAGCCAAAGACTGACACCAGAGTGCTTGGCCCAACGGGCCAAGACGAGAAGGAATAGGAGATAAATGGTACAAGGAAGGAACTGAAAACAACAGTGACTATGAAGAAGTTATGCCAGAAAAAAATATAGATTCAACAGTGCAAAAACCACCCTCTCACATCCAACACAATATGTTTCTACAATACCCTGAATAAATATCATTTTCACACTAATTCAAAACATTGTTTTTTACGTAAGTCTGCTTCTCATCTTTCATAATCATAAACTAAAGTCAAGTTCACTGTAGACTACTGCAACTTAATGTACCAAACACCTACGGTCAATGGCAATGAGAACATTTTTGTCAGCAACGGGTCATGCGAGGGAAGACATGAATGGTTATAAACAAGTAATTGCATTTTACAAAACAACAGAATTTACTGTATCCACAGATAGGTACCCCTGGCTTTCATTTTCATAATTCATGATCCACCGAAATTACGTCAAGGGAAACCATTCATTTCGTAGGGAACGAGAGAAATATGCAGAATTCCCCACCAATGTAAATACGAAAGTTGACCATCAGGTAATGAGAAACATTCCTCACGGAGCGTAATAAGAGAACCCGAATCGTACGATCTGAAAAGGAAAATCCAATTATTCATTGCGACAAGAAATATAATCGTATCGCGTGAAAGGGAAAACAGAATTATATGGTGTCCCGAGAAAACTCATTTCACTCATTTTTAGAGGGCTGTTATTCACCGCAATTGCAGTGTGCGGTGCAAATCAAAATGAATGGATTGCATTTGGAATTTCATTCACGAGCTCTTATTCACAGGCTACTAATAACATTCATCATAGCTTTTTGCTCGTCACGTATATTGGTGGGCGGATGCGTGCAACAGAGCAAGCAAATCGAAGGGTCTTATTTACGCAAGGAGACCCAATAGACTTGGTCTCTGTTTTACCGAGGTCTCCAGCTTTCCGTGACGGACCTCGGGTGCAGATTCAACTCAACCCTTTACACATGTTCCCAGTTCGAAGGCTTTGTAATCCCGTCTAGACAAACGGACCATTGACAACCTCCTTATCGTTACTCCCACGGCTTCTCTTTCGCCTTCTCTGTTCCTTGGCACTTCGGGGCAACCGTTCTTTACCTCTCTATCCCGCAACGGTTATCATTTATCACGCTGTACTCCTTAGCATGCGAGAATGATAAACTGTGTCCTGAATGCTACAACACTTTGCTCTTAAACGAGTCGATGATGATAAAACCAAGAAGTTGCAGTAATATGAACACTGGTGCACTATCAAAGACATTATAAAATTCACCAGTTATGGAGACTTCCTTAAGGAAGTACCCGAAGGGAATGGGCCTCAGAGATATAGATAGATAGATATAGAATTCGAGGGTGACACGTATCTTGACCAGGCACCACAATGATCAGAATGGAAGCCAGCACATCAGATAACTGAGCACCGCCAATCCCTTCCCTAGACAAGAATGGGTAGTTTGCGTTGCCCTAACACTACAACCCCATCGAAACGCACATTCACGCTGGCGAAACTTGGAAATCCAAAGGCCAGGCCAATAGCTCAACTCCCCAGTAAAGGGAAGAGAGAGAGGAAAAAGGAGATGTCTTCAGTACATGGCGGACAAGTGAAATATGGAGCTATCACGTCTTGGCGCTGGGTAATAAAGGCCGAGTTTCGACCTTGCCACAACCTGTCTCAAGACTTCTTCTTCTTGGGGGTGGGGAGAATTTTTCTGTCCACAGTTGGTCAGGTGTGACGCTTACTTCTCCTCCGCTTCTAACCGGGCAGACGTTATAGCCGCGGTGTCTCCCCGGACCTCCCGTCAAAGATCTTTGCCTCGGGCCCGCCATTTGCTGGGGGTACTTGCCACAGAAAATACAACCCAATCAATTTGCCTGGTGCGAGGGAAGGAACGCAGACCGAGCCATAAAAATCCACGATGCCTCGCCGTGGAAGAAGCTTAAAATCCAGGGAGAAATAGAGAGAGAGAGAGGAGGAGGAGAGGGAGAGATGAATAATCAAAGCTGAAGAATAGTGAAGGGCAATGAAAACACGACGTAAGAATACGTGAAACAGAGGGAGAGTGTGTGCGAGTTGGCCATTCCCTCTTCACCCAGACCACAACTCCCGTGCTGGCGCCATAGCCCGAAAGACCTTCCATAAATCTAGCTATGCTCGCCCACACTATTCCACCTCTTCCTCATCATCGTCTTACCTACACTACACCGACCAAGCCACCATACTTTGCATACTAACGCTTGCGTGAGGCCTCACGGCAAATCTTCATGGGCTCGTCTCCTTTTTTTCTATGGCTTGTCTTCCACACACCTACGTCTGTATCATCCAGCCAGTGAAATCTATTCCGCAAACAGAACTTCATAATAGTTAAGATAATTTGAAAACAAACAGCGAATTACTCGAAAAATAAGAGAAATGTATTAGCAAACCTCAAATCCATTTTTGACTTGATCACGACAACTAAACGTAATTAATGTGATCCTCGAACGACGTGCGTGAACAACGAAATTATATTTTGCTATTAACGGGCGATCTCACGAATTGGAAGTCCATTAATGAACCCAGAAGAGTGATACTGGCAGCTGATACGTGGGACAAACGTTTACGATTTCGCTGGCCAAATAATTACGAATTCCCGGTAAGCCTTGTCCACTTTCTGCACCGCTTGCTGGACAAGACAGATCCCAAACGATGACAACTGGTCCGAGTCCATCAGACATACTTGATAACTTACGACGCATTCTG
The DNA here is from genome assembly GCA_038088735.1 of Panulirus argus. Lineage (NCBI taxonomy): Eukaryota > Metazoa > Arthropoda > Malacostraca > Decapoda > Palinuridae > Panulirus > Panulirus argus. Next base: position 5,221 of record JAYMFT010089213.1, on the reverse strand, counting down.
ATATCTGTGCTCTCCTCTGTCGCGCGTGACTACCATTTCTCTCTGTATAACTGTCTCTGACAGACGGAGGACGATTTGAGTGTCAGTTCTCCAAATTACCTCTTTACTGGAAAATTTGCGAGGGCTTGGAAAAAAAATATCTGCTTCAGAGAGTCGCAAAGAGAAGTTGGAAATGCCGAACTAGGACTAGGCAAATGTCAGAGACATTTTACACTCATGAGGACAGCGGGTTCAAGCAGCATTTACTTGCTAATGCAATTTGGAACGGAATTTCTATTTGTTCTAGATGATATAGATTTGTCTAACACCTTTAGTTTGCATAAACTAAACTATCAAAGATATACGCTAAGTGAGAAACTGAACTGAACAGCTTCAAGAGTAAGACTATTCATATATCTTCGACAAACTCTCATGAGGGGCAAAACTTTATTTGAAATGCTTCGATCTGGCAGCATTCAGTTGTTCACATAGTCTTTGAAAGTAATTCTCTACTCATTGAGGTTGAATGCCCTTGATTACATTGAGTGATCCGATGAGAAAATTAGTGCTTCAACTGAGCATAAAATTCATATGCTGTACTTGTAAGTGATTTCATTAAGGAGTACTGTTCTCATCTCAGTTTTTAATTACAACGATGGAAAACATGCAGAACACGCAATTACGTTACCTCTATTGAGAGTTACTTAAAGTCCTGTTGATAGGGGTAGTTACCTCCTTTCTGTTCCTCATTAACGAATTCCGGGTTCTTACAAGAAGCTAATCTAAAGGGAAATCTTCAAACCCCTTGTCTCTGAGCAGGACACAGGGCTTTACTACCCTCTCTGGGAAGCGACTTCAATTAGAAAAGCGATTGTTTTGCATATTCCAGTCTTGTACGATCGCTTATTCATACTGTGCCAAATTACACCCCTTCTCTTTTTCTAAATCAAAACCTCCTTTGTTGCAGATATTGAACATGAACTCTCCTTACTCTCCAGGAATTTAATGCATGGTTCCTCGTTGCACGGAAATTAGATTCACTGCCTGGCTCTATTCAGTTTACTTAATTTCCCTCATTCTCTTTCCACTACCTAGAGGCTTTCACTTGCTAAGAGCACCTGTTTTAGGATGACTCTCCAAGGCCATAAACATTTCCATAAGCTTATATGGACTACACCTTTTCCCATGATCCCTATCTCCCAAAACAGGACAAAGGAAATGTTCATTAACATTCATGGGTCAAAGGTGTAAATGAACATCCATTATAGAATCTACACGAGTACACTGAACCTTCAACGATTCCCCCTCAGTCTCCTGTCTGATGAATAGGTATGGCTTATGCCCCTTTTACAACCCTTGGTAAGCTTCCATTCCTAGGCTGCTAAAGTTCAACCCAAACCACGGCAGATTACTTTAGAATAAACTAATATCGACTAGGCTACAGTCCAACCCAAGCCATGACGGATTACCTTAGAATAACTTAAGTCACTAGGCTAAAGTTCACGCAAACCATGGCAGATTACCTTAAAATACCTTATATTTACAATCAACGTATGTCACTAGGCTAAAGTTCACGCAAACCATGGCAGATTACCTTAAAATACCTTATATTTACAATCAACATATGGTACTAGGCTAAAGTTCACGCATACCATGGCAGATTACCTTAAAATACCTGATATTTACAATCACTGAATGGCAGATTACCTTAAAATACCTAATATTTACAATCATTGAGAACATAGCGTATCTAAGATAATCAAACTGAAGTCCTAATGTAATCAAATCATGAATATTCTAATATTACTTCGAGCTGATAATAACTAAATGCTCACAACTACGCCGGAGTCTTTGCAAGGTCTTATGATCAAATTAACTGACCGATTCGTGGACTTTATAAACCTAGCCGAACCTCAATCTCCCTTGGGCACCCCAGAACATAGGTCAACAGTTCCTACTGTTTCCTCATTATAACTACGTTTTTCAACAGTTTGAAAATTGTGTCCCTAATATTTACATTACAGGAAGACTTTTCTTTTGGGAATGTTAGTTTTCGACCCTTTATCTGCGTTATTAATGAGCCTGGCAATCAAAATTCTACAGAGAGCATTGTTGCAACACGTTATTCAGTTGACATAAAAGTAAACCACTCCTTGAAAAAAATAAAATGAGTGCAAAAAACGAAGTTTGGTGTTCATTATGGAAACGTAATCATACGTTTGATTAGCTTGGAGCTCCTTAGAATAAAGAGATTCAAAAACTCACGCAGAAATATACTAGTATGCAATAGCACAATGATTATAAAAATACAATAATTAAAAAAATACAATAATGCAATACTGCAGTAGTACAGGATTAGAGTAAACTGCATACAGGCATAACGTTCCCACAGAATACCCGCAGTCAGTTCTGGAAATCTATCTATCTTCATCTCTGACGCCTGTTCCCTTCAGGAACTCCCTGAAGGGGGTGGCCACGGGAATAGAGTCTCCATAACTGGTGAACTCCAGCGCCGCTCCTTAGACTTCAGTGCCTCTCCCTTAACAGGCCATCGGCAGAGGGAAAGTCTAGCGCAGTGTTGGTAGAGGCTCCTACCTAATATCCCTACTGACTACATCTACCTAATGCTCCTGCGTAATGTCCCTACCGACTACATCTACCTAATACTCCTACCTAATGTTCCTACTGACTACTTCTACTAAATGCTTCTGCCTAATGACGATAATGACTACTTCTACCAAATGCTCCAACCTAATGCTCTTACTGACGACTTCTACCTAATGCTCCTACCTAATATTCCTACTGACTACTTCTACCGAATGCTCCTGCCTACTACTTCTGAGGTACAAGGCAAATACGTGAAACTTCTGTTCATATTACTATCTTAAAATGATATGGAGTCAAGTATTTTCAGGTGTCAGGCGAAATAAACGAAATAAACTACATAACGCGTTACTGTTCCCTCCTGCCCCGTACGCTGATCGACAAACCACGGAAGTCCTTATAATTCAGTATCGGTTCGATGCTCAAAGCATTATATGCGACCTCTGAAATCTAAAGTCTGCAATATTTTTTTTTAAATAATTCTGTTCAGCTTTGGACAAAGGGGAATTCGTATACTAATACGGCACGTCACACTTTGTCGAGCCTACACAATACGTCAATCGTCAGGTCGTTATCAGGCGTATTCAGTGTTCTAGCACCGCATAATTTGGACTGAAGCGTACAAAATTGTATATATCTATGATCGTTGGATCGTTATTCATGTCCAAGGGTAGCTTTGGTCCAAGAAAAGAAGTTTTTGAAATGGGAATAGGACGATTCGACAGGCAATTCTTCGTGTTTACATACATTTGCATACAGGGTTGCACTAACAGCTAGACACACAGAAAACATGTGACACCGAATGTGAGACTGAAGTACCCTTCAGGCCACAGAGACCTGTAGATGAAGACTTAGATGGCCACCAATCCAATGATCAAAGTGTTCAACCGTCTCTACGGAACTCAGTAGGCAGATCGTCCGTGGCAGACGCTTCCTGCTGATGCACATACATACCTGGCCTTACCAACTGTGCTTAGTAAAACACACTAAGGCTTCAATACCTGCCCCGCCACCCTCTACTTGCTATTCATACCTGGTACCTCACACTAACCTCACCAGTGTTTGTTTAACACACCTGCTCCATCATGCTGTGCTTGCCTGCTCATCCAACGCGACTCCTACCTACCCGACGAGGAGTCGATCTCGTGCTTGCTGATCGAATGCGACTCCTCACAAGCAAACTGAGGCTTTGGGCCAGGCAAAGAGGTGGTTCTACCATACCTATGGCGATCACACCAGATTCTGACTGGAGCCTTACTAATCTGTGCTTCCCGATAGCACCTGGATCCTGATAACTAAATCAGCCCTTGACTGTAAAAATCGGCTACTCACACACACACACACACTTCAGCACCAGAACATTACCAGGTACTTGGTGTTTAATAACACTCACTCTCTCACACATACTTAACAAACCTGTAGTTGCTAATTAATTTACCTTCTCAAACCTACATGCTACTGTCCCATACCTTCTGGGGAAACATGGCTCCTCGCCCCTACGTACAATCTCGTATGATATGCTGGTCTTAATAACATGTACCCGTTTCACAAAGAGTCTAAAACTTGCTTCGGCATCCCCGTACATGCTGCCCATGACACCTAGTTCCTCAGGTCTCTCTCTCTCTCTCTCTCTCCTCACCACCAATCTACCTGTTAATCAAACCGGGCTCCTATGCCACCTACCTCGCTAATTGCCTATTACGCCTCAAACCATCCGCTAGAGCATAACTGACGTCTCCTACTCCCTCCACCCTTGGCCTCAGTGCCCCATCGTAATTGTCCCAACTTGGGTGAAAACATCTCGCGTCTTCGTCATCTCCAACCAACACCAAGCACAGCTCCTGTTCCTACCTTCTCTCCAAACGAGGATTCCTACATTTCCTTCAGGTTAAACAGCCTCACGAACAAGCAAAACACATCACGGACTTAGGCTTTCTTTCTCCTACTTTCCCACTAAACTCATGGCAAATATTAAGGGAAATATATGCAAATTCAGAAGAGAGAGAGAGGACATGTTGAATATGAAATGTCTGAGGAAATAGAGAATGGTTCATAGACTAGAGAAAGGCGTGACAGTAAGAGAAATATCTCTTGAGAGAGCTGAAGAGGGAGTGCTGAAGTGGTCTACGTAGACATAAGGATAGGATAAATGAGTAAAAGATGAATAAGAATGAGCACAAGTCGGAAGGGAATGGAACAAGAAGAGGTGGAACGCCAGTGGGACAGAGCGAAATGGAACAGTCAGTGGAAACCACGGGAAAGGTCTCTAGGCCCAAGCTATGGGCAGAAAACTCTCTGGTTTCATTGTGTTATATACACGACAGTTGGAGTGTGTGGGTGTGAGCATCTGAGGCCTTTCGTCTGTTCCCGGCGCTACCTCGATATCGAGGGAAATGGCTAACAAGCACGGAAAAATACGTACATATATATACATACGTACATGGAATAGATGAAGAAAAGCCCTATCTGCTCACATCCATTCTCTCTCTCTCTCTCTCTCTCTCTCTCTCTCTCTCGCTCTCTCTCTCTCTCTCCCTCGCTCCCTCTCGCTCTCTCTCTCTCTCTCCCTCTCTCTCCCTCGCTCCCTCTCTCTCTCGCTCCTTCTCTCTCTCTCCCTCGCTCCCTCTCTCTCTCTCTC
>JAYMFT010089202.1:0-14073 GCA_038088735.1 Panulirus argus | reverse complement strand
TATATATATATATATATATATATATATATATATATATATATATATATAAAATGGAGATAGCCACATTTCAAACATCAGGTCACTAGAGGTTTGTTTATGCATGTCATTCCTACACAGGGCTCTTCTCCCGCGCTATTATGCAGTCTGGGTCATCCCTTTGCCCATGGGCCTTCAGCAGGTCGCACGCGGCGAGCACGGAGAGAGTGGCCGAGGCTTTCGGGTGTAGCACCCAGGATGGTAGCAACGCCCTTTTGACTTGCTTGCAGAGTCTTGACGCCTTTCAGCTAACCGAATACGGCAGTGAATTGAACGTGAGCATTTTCCTTCTCTTCTTATACTTTAGGTATTTCAATCTATTTCAAGAAGAAAAATGCATGTAGAGTTGCGTGTATAAACACTGTCCAGGTAGTTTTGCGAGGTGACCTGTGCCTGAATGGCATTTGCATATTTAATGATGTCAAGATAGGTTTGAGGAGATTCAATCAACCTGAGGAGATGCAGGGGATATATATATATATATATATATATATATATATATATATATATATATATAAAGTCACTTAATTCAACTGAATTATCCCCAGTTGAGGTATAGTGAGTGAGGGCACATAGTTAGGACAACTGTAAACTGAAAAACTCTCACGTAAGTTAGAGGTTAGTGAGAGTGTAAAGGTAATACCAAGTCTCGGTAGAGATAGTCCAGCGGTTCTCTCCCCAGGATTGGTACTTCTTCCCCATTCGCCTAGGCCCCCGCATGGACGGTGACTACTTGCCTGAGGAACCGAGTCAACTGTTGCAGAAGGGTCACCACCAGCAGGTTGATATCATGGCCGGCGTCACGGCGGACGAAGGGGGACTCTTCTCCATGAGTTAGTAAACTGTTCTGTTCTTCAGCTTGAGGTGTCAGCTTCGAGACCAGGGTCCGGTGAGCCCGAATCTGCTAGTTATGAAAGAAATTGGAGGATGTTTACTAACAGTAACTTCAGGATTGTTTACTATAGGTAATCAGTTATTACCAATAATCACTGGATGAATGCAAAATGGTTAAAATGTTTTAAGATTCCTAAGATGGTATAGAAAGATTACGGGATGATGCCATGCGAGGATGGCACTCGTTCCGATACTACTCTGATATGTAATCGCACACACACACACACACACACACACTCATAGTTACCGGATTCGCAGGTAACGGCAACAGCCTCTGAAGCAGCAGCAGCAACAGAAAAGAGTTCCTTGATTTTGCCGAGACCATGACATAAAGTTAAGCAAGAAACATTTTAGAGAAGATTTACCGAAGTGCTTTTATATGCAGTGGTATGCACTGCACTGAGTTAGATCTGAGAACTGTGTGCCTTTGGCCTCTCTAGCCCCTCAAGCACCAGGACTGAGTTTTAAACTCGCTAAGCAACGAATCTCTGACTCTAACTCACCATCCAAGGTTTTACAGTATTTCAATATCTGCATATTGGTTTTGTTTCCATCGTCTATTCATTGCTTAGCAACGGAATATTAACTTCTGTCTTTCTCATCCCTTCTTCGATATCTTTGATTTCACCTTCCGCTCATCCCTCAGCCATGTACGCTCGAAAGGAGCTGCAAGACGCCCTCGAGACCAACTTCTCCCTGGCCGGCCCTGCCAGCCTACAATGCAACGAGGACGACCACCCCACCGACGTCGCCACCAAGATCTACCGGCGCTACTTAGGCGAACTGAAGTTCGACGAGACCCAAAGCGAAGATGTACTCAAGGTTGGTAGACCACTTGTTGCTCCAGTGGGAATCTTTTATAGACCAACCCCTAGGGGTAGATGAACAATTGGGTTGACTGTGGACCGACTGCCGTAACCAGGATTCGAACCTCCTGGTTAAATTCAACAATGCTAAAACGCAAATTACAGGATCTGCCTATATTTCTACCTAAGTAACTGTGAAACAGGGACTAAGCATTTCTTTTCGCTTGAGTGGTTATGGCTGGGTATGAAATGCTGCTACAAGGATCAGGGCGCCGAACATGCTTAGGTGAGATAGCACTGGTAGCATTCTTGTTTCACTGTGCAGGTGTTGAATGCTTATGGTTGCTATGCAGACGGTGATTCTTCAGTGTGCTATGTTTTATGTGGTTTCCAGCTTTATTATAAAGTATTGACCTTTGAGTTGTTAGTGGTGGTGGGGTTATAAGGGGATCTTTTCTTAATGTTTGGAAGAATTTGTTGTTCACTTCCTTCATGGAGTCAACAGTTTGTACAAGCCTCTATGCTCTCTGCTTTTAACAAATAAGTCACTAGTTTAAAGTAACAAAAAGAGAAGAAAATGTATCTATTTTTACAATCATTCATGTGCTGTGAACTATATACAAGAGCGTTGCAATTAACTTCTGATTACTTTATAAAACTTTCACTGCCTGTCAAAATTATATTCAAAACATTCTTCTGTCTTTACTAACTTACAGATATGCATAATCAACTACAGATTTATCTTTTTTATGCTGAAGACTTCAGTCACGGACAAAAGTCCACATCAAGGCCGGGCCTTCAGTGAAATTTAGAGAGAATTATGAAAGAGAAAAGAAGAGACAAGGGAAAGTATTTGCGAATTTTGGAGGTGAAAAACTTGTCTTTCAAAATGTGAATATATTTAGGACTTCATACAACCCTCAACAAACATACCAACCAACCCCTAAACAACATATTAACATTCCAGTGTATTTTCCAAAATCCCCAAATACCTTAAACAAGCTTCAGGTATCATAAGTAGCAACTACACACTCTTTCAGCAATCTCAAGCAGACATATAAAGGTTCATTCATCACCTCCTTCTGCAGGCGTTCAGTGCTCGGCATTTCTTCGCCTGTAGCGACTGGGCCGCTATGTACCACGCTAGGAACCAGCACCCCAACAAGAAGGTCTATACATACGAGCTGCAGCACCGTGGGGAGCGGTCCGTGACTGATTTATTCAAGACCAAGGGTGACAAAAAGTGTAAGTTTCGGTGGGAAGACGTGGCAAAAGTTGGTGGCAACTTCTGCCAACCTGCATAGGACAGACGAGAGATGTTTCAGAATGTTATAAAAAAAAAAGTATGTCACACACACTTTACGTAAAGTTAGGAGTGGGAGGATATTGTAGAAGCTGCCAGGGCCGGGGGATGCAAGGCTATCCTTGATCTCCATCGGAATTCTGATGCAAAGCTCCTTGAGAGGTATGTAGGAGACGCACAGAACCGAATAAGAAATCAGACAACAAGGAACCATGCTCCATATTTTAGAATCAATCAGATAAGAGGCTCCTGTTTTTTCCTCTTCACCACGAGATGCCTATGTGAACCAGGGCTGCACAGCATTAACAGTCATTAAAAAAGAGAATATCAACTGTAACAAATGCAATGCACACTCCGAATTTCATTTGGAGATGCAGCTTGGAGGAAGAAGCTGATAAATCAGAGCCTCAGTGACTGAAATGCTGTACACTGCAAATTGTCTGGCCCTTTGAAAATCAAATGAAGGATTACAGACGCATCAGCTTGTTCTTTATGGTGTGAAGTTTACCGCATCTATATATATTATTTCAACTTGTTAGATATTAATGAAAAGTGTTTTCCTAGTCATACCGGACAAAGTGATTGGATAGGTGGATTAGACAATACTCTGTCAGGAATTCATTATCCCTTTAATTGATGGACGCCTCTCATGCCCGCTACTTGATTGGTCATATGCATGTTTCACACATTATGTATCCAAAGAAGCACTTCGTACATAAACCAATATTTATTAAAAGGTTTTGTGAGGCAGTGGAGGTGTTACGAGGTCTTGTATTCATCACTTCACGTAACCCTTTACAACATATATAGGATCTTTACCGTAAGTGATTGCCTTAGCAGCTTTACCTTCAAGCTAACAGCTGATGAATTGTGGTGGTTTCCTCCGCAGGGGTAGTTCACGGCGACGACCTGTACTATCTGTTCTGGGGCGGACCACTTGTAATTTCCAAGCAAACGCCAAAGCCACCCAAGGACCTAGAGAAAGAGGAGGACCTCGCATTGAGAGATATCATGACTACACTCTGGACCAACTTCGCTGCAACAGGGTAATGGGGAAGTCAATGGGTAGCCATTATATACCAACTGGATAATACTCTTTTGTATTTCGCATATCCGTGGTGTAGCTCTTCTCGAGCCAACATATTTACATGATTCACACACAGGCCATGTACGCTCTACATATAGTAAGAAGCAAATTCGACTCACACGCATGTGTATCATTACGTACACATATAATAGGTCTCTGTTAGATACAAGTGTGTGAGTTGGTAGATAGCGGTGACCCTGATGGGTTCTCTTCTGTAGATCTTATAGGAATGACCCTGATGGGTTCTCTCCTCCAGGAACCCGACCCCTGACGACTCCCTTGGATTCACTTGGGAACCCTCCACCGAGGACAACCTCCAGTACCTCGCCCTCAAGCCCAAGCCCATCATGGAGGCCGACCAGCGTCAGGAGGTGGGTAAACATTTGCATATGTGGGGAAATTCTAGGTTTCCCAAACTCCTACTTTTTGCTCCTCACAGCTGTACTTTATCAACCTAATATAAACGAAATACGTTAAAGTTTTGATCACAGGAAATCCATTTCAGATTAAGACCATGTCTCATACATTCTTGCTAAAGCAAAATATCAAAAACTCCTAATTTTTTTTTTTTCTAATACATAATTTCTAGTTTTGTCGATATTCAGAGGCAAATGATTAGAATATGCAAGAAAGTTCCAATCATCTGACAGATCAAGTATCAAATGCTACCATGTTTGAGCAGCCAGATGTGACCGCATTTTAGTACAAGCAGTTTTTGCATATAGTTTCCATATGTATTTATGTATCGTAGCACAACCCTTGTCCTTTAATTTTCCTCTTCATCACCACCTTCCCATTAGGCAATACGCTAATGATGGGCACACATGACTGCATCATGACCACGTATTGAAATTATTTTTGCTAATTTTCCAGCTGCTCATGAGAATGTCGATTCATTTCTCTCGTTTGTTTACGGATAAAACCCCGTTCTGATGCGTGCCATTTGCCAATGATTCAGCCCCATTAATGTGTACAAGTCCCTTCCCAATAAGTAATTACACACACACACACATACATTCTGTGTCACCGAAGCTTGAACTCACTTCGATTGCCTGAGGTATTCTGTCTCGTCTCAGATGCGGAGGTTCCACGCGTCGCTGCCGACGAAGGAGAACTTCTTCCTCCACCCTAACCTGGTGAGGGATGAACCAGGAGGCGCCGGTCGAGAGGAACTCTAGATGTACGATCAACCACCAGCAGCTCCTCCGCACCGTCCGTCCACATCATTACAGGGAACCACGTGGCTCTCAGACTGGCCAAATTATAATCACAGAAGTAGAGAGATTTTTCGATGCGGAAAGTCTCTCCACGCAGGCTAAATGCGACGGAAGATTCAAAGGACATTTCTGATATAGCAAATCTGACGCCGAGAACGTGTGCGTGCGTGTATGAAACCAACTGTGTGAGCTACTGTTGAATGGGCATTAGTAATCTGCTTCTTATACATAATATACAATGAACACAATGACTGCTCATAAATGAAACAATTGCAGAGAGTCAATGGCGAGTAGTTCTCCGTTTGGAAAGGACGGAATCTGTGACATTTTCTGACATATTCACCCCTTACAAACCATGCGACAAGTTGAACCACACGATCGTGAACGAAGTGACAGATAAATCTGGAAAGTCTCGAGATGCCTGGATTTAAAACATTGATGAATCTCATCCTGGAAGACTCCAGGGGGTAAAATTCTCAGCCTGAAAAAAGAAAAAGAAAATAGCTTACGTAGTCCCTCAACTCCTCGACCCTACGTCAACATTACTCAACTGAGAGTTCCTCGCCAACAGATGGCTACGATTCGTTTGCAAGCCGCCGGGTAAAGCTCCAGTGCTAGATGTATAATTTGTAATGTTTGTAATAACGCTGTGAGTTAAGTTGGTGGATTTTATTCTCCTCACCTTTTCCGTATCTTCCAAGATGGTGTAATGGGAGGAGGCTCGGATTTTAAGGTCACCGTCTTCCTCGTCTTGGTTTCCCTGAGTAACCTGTATATTCATAATGACCTACAATACAATAGAAATTGAGAAAAGAAAATCACACACACACACACACATATATATATATATATATATAAATATATATACACACTTATCTATTTCTTTAAAGATGTCATGTGACAACAGCTACAACGAAGATCCTTCCCATGGTTGGGCAACCATTAACGAACATGATGTACTAACCAGTTATACACAACGACTCCCACTTCTCTAACATTCTACAATACTGTATTTATAACGAAAGTGCGCCTCTCATAACCATGCAGGAAGTGTTAAGTATGATTCCTGTAAGGGTCAGGATGTCTATACATGATTACACATACAGGTGATGATTAGAAACTTGTTCAGGTGCGAGGATAAGGAAATATTCAGACTTTGCACAGCGTAGATTGAGGAAACATAAGTTAAAACAACCAGAGTCTACAACAAGATAAAACAACCAGTGGCCATAATTTACAATTAAGCAAGAATCTTACTACGAAGGATGTGAAGCAGCATTATTTCTAAGTAGTACCGGAGTTGGAGATGAATGAAATAAAGCGAGTGATGAAGTTGTGAGCGCAAACACTTAATCAAAAAGTATGACAATAGAGAAAGTTAAGGAAAGGCCGCTACCTACCTCCTAGGGCACAGAACTCCCTCTCTGTGCTGAACTAAATTAGATAACTAAAGTCTAATGCGAAAGAGAGGGCGAGTATGTACCGTGGTTCTTGTGATAACTGTACACAAATGAGTAATAACTTTAAAAGACCAGGAACACTGAACATTTCTTAGTAGCAAGACTGTGTGAAATGCCTTAAAGGACTGTGAAGATTTGTGCAAAATGTCTCTTCTCAAAATCACAAAACATTCCATAGTTTACTCAGTATGTGAGTCAATGAGGATGTCTACTATTCGACAAGACGAGTATTCATTTGACACATATTCACATAGTCAGTTATTATTTGTATTAAATGTTTACAAATTAATAAAAGCATTTCAGAGCCATGTGTTAGAAAAAAAAATACTTGTCTGAAGAAAAAAACTATTTTTCCTAGATAGCCTAAACACTCACATCTTCCAGTCTAATCCAAATAATTAAGTCATTTTCTACCACCTTAACACCGTCTACCGGCTCAGGCATATTTTCTTCTTCCACTTACCTTCGGCAAAGAATTTTTTTTTTTCTCGGATTGGCAACTTGTTTGGTTTGTCTTGGGTGTGTGTGTAGACTTTGGCAAGGGTTGGTTCACCTCCTAGAGTTTTTAGAAGGCTATGTGCGTTAGTTTGACGTACAATATCCTCAAATATTCCGTGTCCACCAGTTAGATATACCATTGGATCGGGTGAACAAGGCCTGGTAAAGAATCACCTTTCATTACTGTATAATTTCTAGATGGAAAGAAAAACTGGGTCAAGATACGTTTTGTGTTTTGTCAGGTAGTCTTTAATTACGATAGATTGTAAACAGGTTGCTCCAATTACTGTTTTGAGCTATCCACCACCATCCTAACTACTGGCATCGCTGAGATTACATGACAATGTTACAGAAATCACGCCTTAGAGTTCACTTCACCAATATGAATTAAACAAAACATTGCATTTACTCTATACAATATAAAGACACGAGACATGGAAGACTACAAAGTACCTGTCTTAGGTTGCGGCGTGCGTATATATGCTGTCCAAGAGCAAGGATTCGAACCGCTACCACTTGTGTGGGAGCAAATGGTAGCAGTTCGAGTTCTTGCTGTTGGAGGTATTATGTGTTCTATGAAAGTAAGTGCTCAGTGCATGGTATATATATATATATATATATATAGCATTAATGAGATGGCCTTGATTAGGGCAATTCAGCTGCACGTACCCTCTCAGCTAACAAAGCCTGTTTGTACTCCAAGCATTGTCATAATGACACCGATAAAGTGCAAGGCCAACAGCTCGCCATGACATCAGCTTCGTTGATTGTTTATAATGAAAGCCACTCACTCAGGACGGAGCCACTACAGTTCTCGTTTTCTGTTCCTTTATATCATTCAGTGACACAGATGAAAAGTTGATTTTCATTACAGATCGTCACGCTACCTTTGGAAAGTATATATGGATAGGATTAGAACTGTGCGTATTGCCAGTTTATAGTCATTACACATAGCACTGGGCATTCATTCAGCCAACACCTGTCAACTAAAACTTCGACTGGTACATCTTCCGACGATTCCCCACACGTCATGCGACTACCTGCGGCAGTGGTGACATCTGGTGTCTACAACCGGCATAGGTCCCGACACTACAGCTCGTCCTGGGCTGTCGAATCGCCGGTGTGGTGAGGCGCTCCAGCTTCCGGAGCGGCAGCAGGATCATCCTCCTGCACTAGGTGCGGATGGAGAACGAAGTTCACCTTCGTCGGCAGCGACGCGTGGAACCTACGCACCTGAAGAGGCAGAGCAGAATACGTCAGATATTAGTGTGTGTGTGTGTGTGTGTGTGTGTGTGATCACTACTTGTATTTGTCACCAGAGGATCTATTACAGTATGTAAAATGTACAAAAGATATCGCCCCTGAGACTTTTAATACTATCAGAGCCAAATTTCAAATCCTTATCGGAAACAAGTGCAATATATCTATTGTAATACAATATGTACGACGAATCTAATGTCTGGATGCATGAAGCTCACATATTTCCAAATACGACTGTATTTCTCCTTATCCATTCATGGCAATCTTAGGGCATTCATCTTGGCCTAAGTATTGTTAAAAGTGACCATCTGTCGGACGACGTTCACTACACAGGAAGAGCGCAGAAGTGTTCATATTAACGCAATAAGGATAAGTCCATAAAACTGACGCAGTGTCACTAGCATCCCAAGGTAAGAGCTTGTACACTAAGGTATGAGCTTGTACTCCAAGGTAAGAGCTTGTACACCAAGGTATGAGCTTGTACTCCAAGGAAAGAGAATGTACCTCAAGGTACGAGCTTGTATGTCAAGGCAAGAGATTGTACCCTAAGGCAAGAGATTATATCTCAAGGTAAGAGCTTGTATCTCAGGGCAAGATCTCGTATACTACAAGGCAAGAACTTGTACTTCAAGGTAAGAGCTTGTAACCCCAAGGTGAGACCTGGTGCTTCAAGGCAAAACGTCAGCTCACCCAAGACGGGAGACGTCACTGGACGGTGACGTTTGTGTGATCATTCACCAGCTCACGAAGGAATTAATCTGCCTTCCTTACTCCTGGTTTATCATCTACTAGGACGAACGTTAAGTAAGGATGTTGGGATCTACTTCTGTACTTGTAAAGGAGAAATGGCAACCCAAGGGCTGTTTATAACACCATGAATCTTGTCCTCATTAAGTGACGCTGCAACACTGCTTAGTGACCAGACTATCTAAATAATCTGGTCACACTCCACACAGATGATGAGCTCAACTGGGCCATTCATATGCAACTACAGAAAAACTGTGGGTCCAGTTACGCGCCGACACACACACACACACTCTCTCTCTCTCTCTCTCTCTCTCTCTCCTGAACTTCCCTCACCCAAGGCGCATAACCCACGAAGCCAGACAGATATATCTAAAATATCCTCACTGAATACTTAAGTCCTAGATGAGGCAGATGGAATGGCAGGTGTACATACAGACAGACATCAGGGAAGAGCGGATGGGAGTAATGGACTTCAACGAATAACATAAGATGAATATCCGTTGCTCTAGACAAGATGCTCGGCAAATTATTATTCTAAATGAAGTCTTTCAAAACGTTTCTGTAATTTCTTCATTTGCCTTTTGATTACCTCCTTTTATTTTCTTTTGGCCGAGCAAATGTAATCAATACACCCAACTACAAACCTACCATGGATGACGTTATGAGCGGCATTTTTATGCCCGTAACAGCCCTCTAAATCGAGAACCACCTACCTCCTGATGCTGGTCGGGCTCCATGGTTGGTTTGGGCTTAAGGTCGAGGTACTGGAGGTTGTCTTTGGTGGAGGGTTCCCAGGTGAACCCAAGGGAGTCGTCCGGGGTTGGATTCCTGCAAGAAAGGAACAACTGGGGAGTTGTTATATTCTTTAGTTACACACACACACACACACACACATTGTTGCAGTAGTGTGTGTGTGTGTGTGTGTGTGTGTGTGTGTCTCGGAGTTCTCAGTGTCTGTACGCACGGATATAAACAAAATGTTTGTGAAATGCGACTTATACATTTCGGACCCATTGCGATATGTATTAAAGTAGGTCTGTCTATCTACATCTCTGATGCCTGTTCACACTTGGAACTCCCTGAAGGGGGTGGGCACGGCATTGGTCTCCATAACTAGTAAACTCCAGTGCCGCTTCTTAGCCTGTAGCGCCTTACCTTTAACAAGCACATTGGCAGAGGTCAACTCTAGTGCTAGAAGAAAATGGCTGAAAAACGACTGAACCTAATACTCAAGTTATCTGCCACAAAAATGAATACTGTATACAAGTTTTAGTCTATCATCGTGGTACAATGACTGACTGTAACTATTCACAGGTAATTCTAACATCATCTCCTGACTCCTGAGGCAGTTCAGTTGGTCTACTGTTTTCCACTGACCACGGAGTAGCTATCAGTCACCCAACTTTCCTCACTACCTATCCTCCTTCGTCATGAACCTGTTCTACTAGTTGGTCCACAGTGGCACCTTTCATCATTACCCTACGGTAGCGAAGTTGACCCAAAGTGTTGTAATGATATCTCTCAACTCAAGGTCCTCCTGACGCTGCAGGTCTTGGGGTCTCCCAGGTGGCTGCTGTCGAGGCTGCAGCAGCGGGCCGCCCCGGAATAGGTAGAACAGGTCGTCGGCATGAGACACCCCTACAGGAGAAGCCATTATTTAGCCTCGTAGAAAAAGAAACTCATAAATTCGTGGGTATTTCAACATGTTGTGGATTGCCAGATACAAAAGCCATTTTACTGTTACTACCATTCACGGCTGTTGCTGCTGATCAATACTTTTGCGCTGGACAAACAAAACATTAAGTACTGAAGATAAAGCAACATGAGGATGGCGTAATCAAGTCACTTGAAAAAGTAGTATTAGATAAAGATGCTTACTGTACTCATTCAATACTAGTCTTATCACCAAGCTCCAAGGGAACTTTGTGAGTGTCTTTGTCCTTATCACCCAGGCAAACGGCTGGCCTGAGACGTTGCTTACACCTCAAGTGGGGGAAAAAGTAGAGAATTTTCAATATATTTCATTGCCCCGTTCTACCAGGACTACTAACTGTTTCACAATATGACCTACATGTTTCATTAATCTTACTTTTGATGTTCTTTAACAGAGACATACCTATTTCTGTAGCGTTACCTAATTTTGCTTTTCAAAAGCACTAGGAAGATGAAAAACCTGAAACGAGGTATTCCGAATCGTAGACATTATTAAGCACAGGGAGATGTACAAAAATAGAGGCTTCATGGAAGATACTGCAAAACACACACATAAATGGAGCCGAACGCCAGACTAAGTAAAAAGACTGATACTCAAAGTCAAAAAAATACTTTCTCTAAAGAGATATATTTCACAAATTTAATCAGTAGAGTAAATATAACTATGTAGATTAGAAGTAGGATGAAATAACGAGATCTGCAGATTTCCTCCGTGGGTTAAGCAAGTAAAGAACATCAGAAAGGAACCCACTGAAGAGTGTCTTGAAGAATTCTAATTACAGTCTACTGTCTCCTGTAAACTGATCCGCAAGTTCACTGCGCCATAAGAGAGGATCTCCCTAATCAACTTACAGTGGCGGCCGGCTTCTATGGCGAAGTCGCTTTGGGAGAGTTGGCCGCGGTGGGAAAGCATGTATCTATAGGAATCCGTGCCGGCTGGGTCCTCAGCGTGGTACAGCGCCACAGACTCAATGCCTACTATTTGCAGACAGTCACTGAACATCTGCAAGATGTCGAGAGTATAGTGCAAAAGCGCTCGTCAAGGAGTGGGGTGGGACGTGCATTTGTGAAATGAAGTCCAACGAAATGATCTCAAGATGCGTTTGTCGAGGGTGGGGCGAGTTATCAATGGCTCGTTAAGGGTGTAGTTGAAGGTATTGTCTCCCTCCATATTATAGGTGATGAGTGATACTTGTTGATATTAACTGTCAGAGGTATGGATATTTGCTCATGCTTGTAACCTGGAGATATGCCATGAATGAGAACAGGAAAGTCTCCGGGGGAACTGACGTACCTTAGTGAATTGTTCCTTTTGGAGCACAGGGTCCAGATTGCCCTCCTGCAGGTAGTAGTTGTAGATCTTGCGAGCCACGGACGGAGGGTCGGCATTGTCTTCGTGGCACTGTAAGCTTATCGGGGCTATGACACTGAAGTTTGTCTCAAGGGCAGAGACCAGCTCCTCGTGGACCATCATGGCTGGAATAACGGAACCAATATGGAAATACTTGGCAGGCACCGCGCAAGATATGAAAATAATTATCCCATACAGAAGATAGATTCTCGAGTTCAGAACGGATATATTTTCAAGTTTTAAGTTCTAACTTGCTTAGGACTTTACTGGGAGCAAAATGCTGCCAAATCGTTTGATACATGATTAGGATTTTCATCTGTGGGTTTTATTATTATTGCACATATTTATATCACTGGGACTGTTTCACTACAAGAGAGTTCCACAGGCAAAACTTGACTGATGAAGTCCATCTTACACATTGTGATGAGCGATCCTTCATCGGCTGTAGCGCCGATCATGAAGTCTACTTTCGTGTGACGGTGTTCCCTCCATAGCCGACTTGGCTCGTCCGGTATGAAGTCCCCGTCCACTCGCGGCCCGACGGACATTGGTAGTATCGTCCACCTCTGGGAGAAGCAAGACGTGGAGGTATAGTTTGATCAGCCCCGAGAGAATAAGGAGAAGTAGACAGACTTAAACTAACCCGTGGCAATCCAAATGAAGGCGACATACTGGAACCAATCTAGGGCAAACCAACTGAAAGCGACATACGTGAACGTATGGGTGCCTGAGTTATCGGTGTGATGCAGTAGTAACTGTATCAGGCATAAATTTCCCTTTATTCTGAAAAGCAGCAAAGATTTATTGGTCTTATTAATAGCTTTCTCTCTGCATCAATTGCTTATGGTTTAAAGAGAAACCTAGAGGCCTTTTGCCTAAGTTCTCTTTATATAAGAGTACGAAAAGAGTACGAAAATTCACATTGCCCTAATCACCGTGTCTCTCAGCATTATAACTGTGGGTCTTCAGTTAATTTGTAGTGAATGTAAGTGTGTGTGAATTCTTGATAAATCCAAGACTACTTGGATGGTCAGCATACTCGTTTACATGAACAAACTCTAGAAGAATCATTGGGGGCGATACCACTCTTGAACCAGCCCCTTAGGGAACCACGAGAGGGATGTATATGCTTAAACCAACTTTGGAAGAACCAAGAAATTATGACGTACCTAAACAAATCCCTGAGAGGCCCCAGGGAAAGGGAAATCATCTCATTTACCTTCATTTCTGTCGATGAACGTCAGCTACACATACAAACTACTTTGTTCACAAATCATAATTCTTGTAAAGTATCTCTTGATACTCACTTTTATAAGTCAATAATAACTCATACCTCGATAATATATATATATATATATATATATATATATATATATATATATATATATATATATATATATATATATATGCTAGAGTTATAAAACCATCAACTTACGAAGAAATCCAGCGAGAGAGCTGCCAACTTTCGACCGTCGACATTTTGCAGACACGCAAGAAGCGCCTCGCTCCCTTCTTGGATGGGACAGCTTAGGGCAGAGGCCACATACCGAGCCTGCTCTCCCCATGACCTTGTTTGACTCCAGGGGTTGATTGCCACACCAGACTGCATAATGGCTCGGGCAAACAGACCTAGACAGTTGTATGAACATAAATGTTTTGTACTCTCATATATATATATATATATATATATATATATATATA